>JAENPR010001860.1:0-97500 GCA_018135685.1 Themeda triandra | reverse complement strand
AATTTTCATGTTACTGATCCAACCTTCTCTTTTAGGAACCACAAGGGGGACAGCCTTACTGGACAACTACCACAATGTGAGCGAATTAACCAACACAGTTGTTGGGGCAGAGCTTACCCACAGCTTCTCGATCAATGAAAACACCCTCACCTTCGGCAGGTTATTATTTGAATATTAGATGTGGACTTTGATGGAGTGAAATCTGACATGAGTAATGTATACGCAGTACATTCGAGTTTGATGCTTTCTGTCTTGCTATGCCTACACTTGAGTTAATTTTACATCGCTGAACTGACCTTGTATGCTTCCCTGAACTCACTTTTAGTCTTCATTTGCTAAATTTTTATGCGGCAAATGAAGGGCTAGCAATGTGGCACAGCAGAGGGCCTCCTCCCTAGCTTGATCCTTTCCTTCCATCTCTCTAACAAGCAGGTGAGAATGCTTTTGGATGCAAAGCAATTAAAATCTATTCATATTTGGATGGTGGTGGCTGCTAGTCCACTAATGATGTGAATGTGTTATGCTTATCCTTGTAATGATGAAATTGATATATTAATTTTTTGGATGCATAAAAATTGTTTGAATAGTTATCTCTATGTTTCTACAGAGATTCATATGTTGTTAGTGCATACTATCTTTATATTGTTCCTACCTCGGTGAGATTTGTATGCTTCATTTGTTTACTATCTATGCATATGATTTGGATCCACGTCGAGCATTAGTAGTCAAGTTCAATATGCATAGAAATTGCTCTTGGTTTTTATGAAAAAACGAAGACCCGCCAAAACATGTGGGTGTCCCTAACCAAATTGCAACCCTGTTTTAGAGGTATTATTGACAATGATATTGTAGGAATACATGTTTCTATGCATGCTTTCTAAAATCTGTATACAGTTAGAAATAGGTCCATATGCTGGTTTTTGTATATAGTCATCAAGTAGAACCATATGCTTATGTTGGTGGTCACTGTCCAAGCACTATAGTTTCATATTCATGTAGATTCTATGCATAGCTGGTTATACTTGTGTTTGTAATATGGCTGCACTTCGAGAGGTAAAACATGTTTCTATGCACAAAGGATGGGTGCAGCCGGTGGGATAGAGAAGTCGGCGGATTTTATACACTGTTGTAACATTTCTATGCATTTTTAGATGTGTAGACAATTTGCTACTACCTTACCCAAATTGAAATCTTGACTTTTAGACGTGTAGACAATAAAATCTTAATATTTGGATACCCATTTTTCTCATTTTTTGATGCTGGTAGGTAGTTGCTAGTTTGTCAGCAAGGTTTCTCTGCAGTTTAGCTTGTTCAAATTATTTATGCTTTATGTATTTACATGCTTCAAGCCATTTCAATGGAACCAATCTTGTCAAACCATGCATTGTTGGAACTTTAGCTTTTATACATTTGTTGGATGACATTTTTATACTGTGTTATATATTTCTGTGCTTTTGTTTGGGCCAGGGCTGCTGCGGTTCCAATACAAATAATCCCAAAAAGGGTGGGTTTTGGGGTTGTATGCATTGTTGCTCTATTAATTATATGCTTTCACAGTGAAACTAATGGTTTGAGTTAGACAATAATATTTTCTGTGCATGCCTTTCTTGCTATCGTAAGGTTTGTGTACTAAAACATGTTATTATGCCTTCTTTTGCTGTTGTAAACTTTTCGTGCTTGCTGAAACATGGTTTCATGTTTTTGTTTTGACGTAGGATGGTTGGAAGGATTCCTCTCCATTTGGTGCAGAGAGGTGGCTTTCTGACGTTCACGACTTGGAATGTCTAGTGGCGTTGTGTGATCATGATGTAATTGATAGGTTAATTGATGTTGTGTTTATATGCTTAGATGACATGAGCAAGGCTTTGCTTTCTATGTAATCTCATTTTGGGGTTCAAAGTGCTGGTTGTACCATCTTGTATTCACCTATTCTTGTATTCATCTGTGGTTCGTTCTTATTGTAACGTCCATCTCGTTGAGATTTTTTATGCCGTAACACATCTAATTTTTATTCTCTAAAACAGCTCAATTGTATGCAATGTTTCTACGTATTTTGATTCTATGAATCTGATTGATTGTCACATGTTCTTCAAATTTCAAATTTTGGTTTAGAAAAAATTGCTTTGTATTTTATGCTGGGCTCTCCATGTATTTATGCAGTGTTACAGACTTACAGTGGTTATTATACACCCCCACAGTACGAGAGGTTATTATGCAGTGTTAAAAATAGTTATATGCATTTTGACAAGCGATTCTATACATCCACATCCATCAAGTGCCAAGTGTCGTGATGTAAATTTTAAATTTAGCGGAGCTGAGAGAATCAGCCATAAATTTCAAAATTTTATACATTGACCCAAACACTTTTATGCACTGTAAGCGGCCAAAACTTTTATACACATCTTGACCAAAGATTTTATGCATCCGAATAGTCAAGAAATTTTATGCAACATGATTTAAATTTTAAAATTATGAATTTTAAAAATTTTAACAAAAATATTCAAAATGGATCTTGAATCATGCACAAAAAAGTCAGGAGTTCAATGGTGAAAACCGTTTTTGAATCGGATGCATCGTTTAGCAATTATCGTAAAAAACGGAAGAAATTAGATGGGATGCACACCTTCCTGCGCGTGTCAGCCTTGTCAGCTTGTGTCAGCCCATGTCTAGTGCTGTTAGGTGGAACAACCAGCTCGTGGAGAGGTTTTTATGCGGTAACGAACTGAATTTAATTCATCCCGCCGTTAGTTTTTATGCATCGTCGCGACAAAAACTTTTCTGCGGAGTTTGACTTGGTCAGACCGCCTGCAGGTGTGTCAGCTGGTTAGGAGGGTGGCAGAGGATGGCTGGGGCTTCCCCTAAGCTATTGGGAGCCCGGGGCTCCCAATAGTTCGACCCTATATATATATATATATATATATATATACATATATATATACATATATATATATATACATATATATATACATATATATATATATATACATATATATATATATGTATATATATATATATATATATATATATGTATATATATATATATATATATATATATATATATATATATATATATATATATATATATATATATATATATATATATATATATATATATATATGTATGTATGTATGTATGTATGTATGTATGTATGATAAGTCGGCTGATGCTAATTTGTTATGACAAAAAACATTGTACAATGGCGAACAAGTCAGACCAATAAGTCCAAGAATATTTTTTTTAGGAATTAGTAAGATTAGAATTGAAAATTAGAAAAAAAATAGATTTGTTATGTCGTATAAGTTAAGGACTAGAACAAGAGCACATCATTATAGTTTAAGCTAAGCTGTCGCAGTTCCAACTAAATGCATATTAAAGTTTAACATAGGTGACATGGAAAGGGAAAACATAAGGATGTAGTTAAATAACAATTAATTAAAGATAAGTTTCGCACAATTTGATAGCGACGATGGAGTTTCTCCTGTTGTATTATAGATAATAAATAAAGAAAACAATAACTAATGCTAAATCTAACTCGTGCGGGAACCGGGTTGATGGACTAGTATAAAATAATAAGATTCGATGACTCATTTTGTCCTCCTCTCGGCGTCTTCGAGTCCTCTCCCTTGCTCCAATTCCTCGTCAGTCCATTGCGGCAACGCTAACACCAGCCTCTGCGTTTCGTCGTAGTCAGTTCTGGTTTGTTGCTCTCGCCATCTTTCAGTGAGCTGCTCTGAATCGGGTGTTTGAGATCATGCAATTCCATTACCTCGTGATCGATTTGCTCCAAGTGCGATTTGGATCACCAAACACCTCGACCACGCCCCACTATAATCGATTTGCCAAGCGTTTGGGCACCATGAAGGACCCTGTGAATCAGCGCCTCCTGTTGAGCATGCCGCCTTGGGCCAGATCAGACTGTGACAACGTTTAGATGTTCAGCATTTTGTTCGGCCCTACTATTTCTCTAGGCTTCTATTGGGCTTTTCTCGATTAGTTCAATCTTTATTGGGCCCAACAAACTCTTTTCGCATCGAAACAAACTTCTTGGTGAAACACACTATCGGTAGAGGAGAAATACCGAGGTCAGTTTTAATTTATTGAGCCCTTTTACAATGGTTGGAAAAGCATCTAGATGCTTTCAGATGCCTTCCAATGCCTCCACAAATTAACATTTTTCATTAATTAATTTACTTAAGGGCATTATGGTCTTTTCGCATATCAACTCAACACCACCCACCGGCCCACCTCCCAGCCCGCACCTACGCAGCCTAGCGCCGCGACTCCCTCATCTCTGTCTCTCCGCGCGGCGACTCCCTCACTCCCGTCGCTCCTCCCTCACCCCCCACGCCGCCAGCCTCTCAATCGCGAGTGCTCCTCCATCGCCTTGCCGCCGCCGTAGACGCCGTGCCCCTCCTGCTCTCTCCCTCGGGATAGCCGCCGCCGCCACACCCCTTCCCGGCCCGATCTCTTTGTCCACTCGAGGGACTACGGATGTACCTAAACCAGTGACCGATCTCGTTAGTTCTGGATGCATCAGCACATCCGAATGTGTATGAGTTACTAGCTAGATATCAGTGGCACATTAGCCTGCCCTTTTATAATAGATTCAGTAAAAACACGCATGTCTGAATGAAAATTTTAGAGTTCCAACATACTATCAAAATGGAAGAATAGATGTGGAAATGGGACCAATGCGATTCACCTAGGAACTAGCATTCCTGGTTGCCAGAGTTATTTTCTATCAAAAGTTTTTCTGATTGGTCGGTGTTTTGCCTTAAAGTTTTACAGATTTTAATCAGTGTTGTGATAGACCATTGTCACAACAATTGAAACAATGTTTGTTGGGTAGCCAAATGATTTGCCTTCTTGAACATGTTCAAGCTGTTGATTGACCCATATATTTTATCACCCCAATTATAAGTTATATAACTTCAGAATGGCAGGCTGTGTTGCATTTTTAAGTAAACATCATGTCTTTACATTCATATGATGACTTGATAAATTTTGAACAGAAAGTTCAGAATGAAATTTGAGGGGTGTCACTCTCTTTGAATTTTAGCTTTGTGAATCGATTGATTTAGGACATAAAAGGATGGCAAGTGTGCTAGAGGGCTCACTGAAAGATCAAGTCTGTAGGTTCTGTCTGTCTCACACATTTGGGTGTATTTGGGATGTAGTGTTCTTCGGTTGCTCATTTGTGAATATAAACTTGGTGATGCTACACGAGAGAAAATGCAATCTCACTGTGATATAGTTATGCCTGAGGATGACTCTCTAAGTTTCCCACAATTTTAAAGCTGCACTCTTTCCAGATACAGGATTCTGAACCTGTCTTGATTGAGAACTTCTAGTTTCAGCAATTATGTATGCAAAGGCACTTTCTACTTTCCAGACTTCCAGTATTCTTCCATGTGAGATGGATCTAACATAATTCAGTTAAAATCCCCAATAGCAACTTGGAAAGCTCATGACTTGATTGTTGCTTACGACATTTTTCAGATGCAAATTACGTAAGCTGGGAGCTGATAGCTAGGTACATGCCTACTAGCTAGTAGATCCTAGACGCTTTGAGTAAAAAGTGCTAGCTAGGTACATGCCTACTAGCTAGTAGATCCTAGGCGCTTTTAATTTGAGCTGCAATCTTAATCATTTTCCGCAACAGGCAATCCAGAAATTCGTACGTTTGTGACTTTGATCAGCAGCAAGCAAAATAAGAATGCGTACGCAACATCCGGATACAGGGCAACTGATGAAGTCTGTCATGTCTCGTGCTCGTGCTTTTGTTATGGCGGGTGGGAGGCTGTACTTGCCGTCTAGCGACGGACGGGGGCTGGGATCCGCCCAGGCGCGGCGAGCGCGGCCACGGAGTCGGCCCTGAGTGTGCACACGAGCTCGACGCAGGCGAGGCAGATCAGGACGTGGTTGCCGACGGAGACCACCTTGAGGACACAGTCGAGGGCGGCAGCCTCGAACCGAAAGCCGACGAGGGCGCTGAGCCGGTAGGGCAGGCGGCATAGGGTGACGAGATCGGGGTCGCCCGGCAAGGAGGAACTCGGCACCGGCCTCAGAGCGCGAGGAGCGCCTACAACGCCAGTCCGCGTGTCTCACCGGCAAGACGGCGGGTGGACGATGGCTGATGAAACCCTAGAACAAGTGTTTTTAATTAAAAAGAAAAATTTCATCAAACTATATTACTTGAATCATACATTGCAACTAGTCAAAACATCATTGTTACAATTATGAAAGTACCGTTTTACCCTTGTTTAAAAAAATAAACCACGAAAAAGCAATCGCTACTCTTTTATTTGGAGTCCTAATTTCCCCCAAATCTGGAGGCGTCGTGAGGTGTTACAGCGCATGTGGCCCCCTATCATAGACACATCAAATGCCTCTCGATGCCTCTACATTGATGCCTCTCAATGCTTTTCATCATATGGGTCCACAAATCATAGACACATCAAATGCTTCCTGATGCCTCCCCAACCATTGTAAATTTTCTCTAATTTATTTATGTTACAATTCCTAATTAGAGGTTTCAACGTAGCCTCCACATTAATCCTCACCAGAAGCATTAGGAAGAAAGATAAGTCCTTCAAACTCTCACAATAATAAAAAATATCAGCCTTTGATTGGGTAGACACTAATCGTAAACACCGATAATAGCCATTAAATCTATTGTAGTTTATTAAGAATTTACCCACAATTGCCATTATAAAAACACACTAAAGTAACCCCTAAACTTATAAATTAATTATCCAACTTTGCCATTATAAATCATAACAATAGTATTAATTAATGAAAATCACAACGTGACAGATCAATCATAATAAGGTAAAAAACCCGATTATATTATATTGTTTGGTAATGCTCCTTGACAAACGTTCGAGCCATCCAACGCGTGTTGGGCCTAGTTGGGCCGACAGGCCGTGCATGGCACTTTTGCCACGCGCCCGGGCCGATGCGGACTCGCGGCCACGCTGCTGCCCACCACTCTTTCCCTTCCCCACCCCCCAAACCCCGCCCCCACCATTCCTCGTCATTTCCGCCCCCACTCGCATGTCTTGCTTGCTCCACTCGCCGTCGTCACCGCCGGCATGCTTCCGCCGCCGCTGTTGACGGTAGATAACTCCTATTATTAACCGTCAACTCAACATGAAAAAGGACCTAAATATAATTACCATCTAAAAATAGGGTTTACACTAACGGAATTCCATGAGTTTTGGTGAATATCTATTTCTGTAGGGTGTCAGCTGAAAATAACCAAGGAAGGCCCACATGGTAGGTTTACATAGAAATAATTGAGATACGATCAATTTTCTGTAATCAGGAAGTTCGAGAAGGCTCTGGACCAAACGGGAAGTGGATCGGGCTCCGGAGTCGGGCGACCGCCCGCACCCTACGGCGCCCGCCCCGTGACTTCCACCAATCAGAACAAGTCTTGCAGATCCCTGTTCCACCGCCTTTGAGGATGAATAAAAATACGTTGATTTAGGTCGGTTTAATCTGACGGCTGCGGTGCATCCTAAGGGGCTATATAAGGAGGGCACCCGGCCCCTAGAGGAGGCATCCCTTGAAACCCTAAATCATTATTTCCAGAGAGGATCAGGTGAGAGAGGTCCCTTGTATGGATCTTCTCCCTAAATCCTAGCATTCAAGATAGATTGAGAGAGTATAGGGTGGAGGTAGAGTTGGAGGAAGCCCGGCCTGTCGGCGCTCCTCTCCGGTTGTACCTACGGGATCAAGTCTCCTCGCCCGAGGCTTGGTTCTAGGATCATTCTACAATTCAACTTCTAATACTAGTAAGTTCATTGTTATTATTGCTCTTTGGTTTACAAGTTTACTTTATTCGCTTCTGGTCCGGAATAGAGTAATCGTTCTTAGCGTAAGTGTGGTGCCTGCGCTAGGTTCACTCGTAGATGCTCCCTATCTGGCCGAAACCGTGGTCGTAGTGGGGGAGGTGAGAATCCCTTTGTTATCTTCGTAGCCCACTTCTCGTCAGTAGGTAAGGTAGGTCCTAACGTGCTAGGGTTAAGCATCCTCTGTGGTGTGTCTTTTTCTTAGGTGCCCCCATAGAGCAGTAGTCGCAAGGCTTGCCATAGTTTGGAATATATCGCTCATTACCTTGTGTTGTAGCTCAGGGGTTAAGTATAGACTTGGGTTTATCAGATGCATGTTTTCTCCTAGCGGATAAATAAATAACGATACTCTAGAATATCTCCCGGGTGAAGTGCTCACCGATATACATGCGCTTGTGGATTATTCTTCTGTTTGCGTATCCAGTATCAACAAGCATTTCTGGCGTCGTTGCCGGGGAGAAAGACGGTCTGCTGCGATAACTTTAAGTCATGCTTAACCTTGTATTATACTTTTATCTTTTCTTGTTTTCTTTTGCCTTTTCTTTTCTATCAATATAGATAACCCAAATTCCACGCCTATCTATCAATATCTTGCACCCATGAGCACAAGCTTAGAGCCTCTGATTCTTACATCTAGCTATGAGCTACGCCCATGTTTTGTTGCAATAGTTCAAAGCCAACTTTTTCTACAGCTAGAGTCCTATCTTCTAATCAAGAAGGTAATGTACCCAAGGTCCTATCTTCGAACCATGGAGATGGTAATGAGCCCAAAGTCCTATCTTCTAATCAAGTAGGTAATGAACTTTTGGCTACACTTAGGGAATCTTTTAACCTCCCTATAAATTTAGGTTTAGACCTAGACTTACAAGACCATATTCTTTTTCAACATCTATATACGGGTCTTGATAATATCACCTTTGGAGCAGTTTTCCATTCTTTATCCATTAGTGAAGTGAGGTTTGTCCTTATTATTAGTGGACACACTCCTTGCACTAGCCTTCATGATGAAATCCTAGAGGTAGAGAAGGAATCATCCCCCAAACTAGAAGAGGAAGTTTCCACAGCCACATTCCAAACATTTCAATCCCATGATTTGGCTATCCATCCCAAACCAGTAATACCCAAGGGGCACCCGCCCCGTGACTTCCACCAATCAGAACAAGTCTCAGGGATCCCTGTTCCACTGCCTTGAGGATGAATAAAAATACGTTGATTTAGGTCGGTTTGATCTGACGGCTGCAGTGCATCTTAGGGGGCTATATAAGGAAGGCCCCTGGCCCCTGGAGGAGGCATCCCTTGAAACCCTAAATCATTATTTCTAGAGAGGATCAGGTGAGAGAGGTCCCTTGTATGGAGCTCCTCCCTAGAGCCTAGCATTCAAGATAGATTGAGGGAGTATAGGGTGGAGGTAGAGTTGGAGGAAGCCCGGCCTGTCGGCGTCTCCTCTCCAGTTGTACCTATGGGATCAAGTCTCCTCGCCCGAGGCTTGGTTCTAGGATCATTCTACAATTCAACTTCTAATACTAGTAAGTTCATTGTTATTATTTCTCTTTGGTTTACGGGTTTACTTCATTCGCTTCCGGTTGGGAATAGAGTAATCATTCATAGCGTAAGCGTGGTGCTTGGGCTAGGTTCACTCGTAGATGCTCCCTATCTGGCCAGAACCGTGGTAGTAGCGAGGGAGGTGACAATCCCTTTGTTATCTTCGTAGCCCACTTCCCGTCGGTAGGTAAGGTGGGTCCTAACATGCCGGGGTTAAGCATCCTTTGTGGTGTCTCTTTTCCTTAGGTGCCCCCATAGAGCCGTAGTCGCAAAGCTTGCCATAGGTTGAAAGGGGACTGTTGGAGTAATCCTCTCTATATCGCTCATTACCTTGTTTGTAGCTCAGGGCTTAATTATAGTCTTGGGTTAGTCAGATGCACGTTTTCTCCTAGCTGATAAACAAATAACGATACTCTAGAATATCTCCCGAGTGAAGTGCTCACCGATATCCGCGCGCTTGCGGATTATTCTTCTGTGTGCGTATCTAGTATCAATAGCCCCACACCAGTTGCTGCCTATCTGCTGCCATTTTCTACGTGCTCTGCCCCCGCGCGCGCCGCTCCGAGGCGGATCTCCTCGCAGGCGCTCGCTCCCCCTTCTTCTCCTCCCCTCATAGTGTCCCCACGGAGTCGGGGAGGTCCGGGCATGGCTTCGGCGGCCGCGCGTCCACCAGAGGCGTACTCGGATCCGTCACCTCCCACACCGCGCCCTCCTCCCTCTTCCCTCGTGCACCGGCTATTGCAGCAGCGGATTCGCGATGGTTCCACCGCATCTGGGGCCTGCTCCTCCGGGGGACGGTGGCTTCCTGGCGCCGGGAGTTGTGGGGTAGTCCAGGTAGGCCTTTTTCTCTTTCTTGTCCTCTCCCTGCCCCTTCTCCATCTCCGACAAGGCCCTAGGGTTTCCAGTGAGCAGGCCCTGTTTTCCGTCCTCTTCCCCGGCATTTGCCCGATGTTTCAACAGGCCTTGGTGCCTTGGCTCAGCAATGACACACGTTGTGTTTCAACAGGTCGGGTTGCTTTGGTTCTGGGATTTTTTGTTTTCGATCTCACACAATGTTGTTTCAATTGATTTGTTCTTGTTGTTTCTTTTTCTTTCTCGCTTTTGTTTCGGTTCTTGATTCCTATTTGTTTCTACATTTGTTTTCTTTTATTTCTCTTAGTTTCAAAGTGTTTTCTAACTACAATTTTGTTTTTGTTTCAATTGATTTGTTCATGATGTTTTTGTTACTTTCTCGGTTATGTTTACGGTTCTTGATTCCTATTTATTTCTATATTTGTTTGTTTCTTTTTTCTCTTATTTTTTTGATTGAGAAGGTTTTCTCTCATTGTTTCTATATTGTTTTTCATTTTGTTTCAAATGTTTTCTTTTCTTTTTTGTTTTTGTTTCTATTTTTGTTTTTCAGTTTTTGTCGCATGTTTCAAATTGCAAATTTGATTTGTTTCAAATGCATTCATCTCTTGTTTCAATTTTTTTGTAATTTTGTTTTCATTTTTGTGTTTGTAGACCATGGCGGCCATGTTGGGGCGGTGGCAGCGGCGGAGCTGTCACGGAGGAGCAGGGCCGTGCAGGGGGAGTGTCGTGGCCATGTGTGTCCGTGTGTGCGTGTGCGTGTCACGAGGGTGTTGTCTGTGTGTCCCCGCGCGCGGGCAGGATGAATGTGTTCGCTGCGCGTGTGTGTGTATCCGCGCGGTGTGTGTTGTTGGGTATTTTAAATGCACACAGAATAATCCACAAGCGCATGGATACCAATATAGCTTTCACCCGGGAATATTCTAAAGTATCGATTTCCACGGGGAACGTGAAGTGTACTAGAGAATCAAGGCCGTCGAAAGATAAAGATAAGAGAAGAAAGATAAATATTTTTGGTGGGTAGAGAGGAACTTTCTAGGGTTTTCTAAGTTGAATGGTAGATCAAAATCTGGCTTACTATACTTTACTTACTATGGAGCAACAATACCTTTCTGACTCTCGAAAGAGACTGGGAAGAAAGTAGTAGGGGGAAGGCTACCAAAAGCTCTACAAAACTCCAACCCGAACGTGGTGGAATACAAAGGCCTGACAGAGCTGTCACCTCTGGGGCTACCACAACTAGCCATGGGATTGGGTGCAAACTCAGGTAGCCCCAGAATTATCTAGAATAACTAGAGCACTCAATACGAGCGAAGTTCAAGTAAATAGAATAAAAAGTAAGAATTAAATAAAAAACTTTGAACTTAGAAATAATAATTAAAGAACACGGAGGTTGTTGAGTGATGAACCGAGATGCTACAAAAGTACAATGTTGAGGAAGATCTGATAGATCCGGCTCCTCCTCAGCTCTCTCCTCCTCTCTCTTCCTATTTTCTAGATACAACTAGATGAACTAGAACTAGATCTAGATGAACTAGAACTAGAACTAGATGAACTAGAGGGACCCTCTTCTACTTGAATGGAGAATTGAAACCCTAGCTTTTGATCTGTAGAAGAGATATGGTGCCAAACCCTAGGAGTCCTTCCTTATATAGCCCTCTAGGAAGCACCACAGCCGTCGGATCAAACCAACCTAAATCGACGGTTTTTATTCATCCTCAAAGTCGGTGGAATAGGGATCCGCGAGACTTGTTCTGATTGGTGGAGATGGAGAGGCCGCCGCCCCTACGGTGTGGGCGGCCGCCCGGCCACCGGGCCCGTTGGGCTCCCCTTTGGTCGAGAGCTTTCTGGAACCTTCCTGATCATAGAAAATTGATCGGATCCCGATTATCTCTATGTAAACCTGCCATGTGGGCCTTCCTTGGTTATTTTCAGCTGACACCGTGCAGAAACAGACATTCACCAAAACTCATGGAATCTGTTAGCATAACCCCTATATCTAGATGGTAATTATTGTTTAGGTCCTTTTTCATGTTTCGTTGACGGTTAAAATTGACACTTATCTACCGTCAACAACTCCCCCATGCTTACCCTTTGCTCGTCCCTGTGCAAAGATAAACTTAGTGATGGATCAGGAGTTACTATAATGCTTTCATGCCTCAAAAGTACACATGCTTTCAAATAGGAACTCTCCTCCGGATTAGAGTGAACTATTCTGACTTTTAAACTTACCCATATTACCTTCCACCATGGGGCTTGTAGCTGTCACTGGGTCTTGAGAAGTTGAAAGACAGAACAGTCAAGCCAAGCGCCATGTTTCTAGCTCTTTGATCAACTATTATTCTGGAGTTTTGCAAGATTTTCAAAAAAAACTCAGAGATTCCTTTGTATGACCCTCTTAATTCTCTCATTTGTGGTATTTGTGTATCCTTACCAAGGCAACAATGGAGTTTTGCTTTCTCTCTACACTCAGGGTATGTGTTATTTTTGGCATAAGGCAGAGTATCATTGGGCCTTCTCTCTCTCACCCTATAACTAATAGGCTTCTGTGGAGCTCATAGGTAGGGAGACAGCTAAAACATACTTGCAAACATTTATTGCATAGTCAAACCATGGATCTAGAGGAATGAGTCCAGCCATGCAATCAAATCAAGATGTTCATGTGTGTGATCCTAAGTATATGGTTTGAGTGGATAAATGGTGATGATGGTGAGTAGAAATGAAGGGGTAAGAAAAATGATAATGGTGAACACCTAATTCTACTTTTGCTCCTTGAAGAGATTTATACCTCTCTTGAACTTTGTAGAATTTAGGGCAAACTTGGGTTGCTCAAAATCTCTCTGTGTTGGGACATTTGTCCTCTTTCTTCTTCTCCTTCTTTTTTTCTTCTCTTTTTTTCTGATGAAACACCCAAGTCTCTTCTTTGGAAATATTGATGGAGGTAGTAACAAAAGGGATATTTAGAGTTTTATTGCATAACAAAAAGGGCTAGCAATGTATGAAGGGATACTTTTGATGCTCACTCCTAGTGTAGGAGTAGAACAATTTTGGGATGTGCCTAAATGGAAAGTATTTAGATGCGTACTTCCAGGGTGGAAGCACCGTATATGGGTGGAGTGTACGTGATTTTGATTTTAACCGCATGACCAATCCCTAAGGGTCAACACAGCTTGATCATACTCGATGCTCACAAGCCGTAAATATAAGTGGAAGTTTCCTAGTCTACAAGCATGTATATATGGCTATGATAGGAATTCAAGCTCTCATCATACAGGAACTCATCATACATCATTTTAATGTTTTTCAAAAGATAAATTCTCCAGAACTCTAGTATCTCTAGGAACAAGATAAACAGCAGCTCAGACCTTCCCATATCATATCCGCCAACTAACTAGACTTAGATCAAGCATTTGCTACCCACAAGTTTCAAGTTCAGAGTAAATCTTAGATCAAAACAGTTATGTCTAAAACTCGGGAGAGTTCAAGGTTGAAAACAGGCACTTGAAAGGAATTACAACAGAGCAACTATTCATCATTTCCATTAGAGTTTGTTTCTAGGGATTTGTTTTAGTAGGCAAAATCTTGTACACTCTTCTTTTATTTAACAAACTTAAACATTACACGAACTAAAAATTATATATAGCAAGCAAATTTGATTTAATAAATATAAGAAGGGAACAAGAAATACTTAGCTAGATACACGGGGGATGCTCTCCCCAAGCTGGATGTTGACATAGCCATTCATTCTTGTGGTTTGATGTAGGTCTCACTCATGTTAAACTTCTCAAAATCCTGTAGAACTCAAATAGACAACAAAACTTGTTGATAGATTAAGTGTTAGGTGATCGAGTTTTAGTTGTCTAGAGCCTTTACTAAGGAGTTTTTAAATTGTGCCTTTAAATTGTAAGAATTCAATCACATCAATTTCTTCTATGTTTTCGGGTTCAAGAAAAACTTTCAAACGTTGATCATTTACCTTAACGTGTAACCTATATCATCCTGAAGTGTGATGGCACCATGAGATGCAACGTCAATCACTTTGAATGGTCCTTCCCATTTGCTTCTAAGATTTCCATGACCGAAGAGCTTTACTCTTGAGTTGAATAATAGAACTTTGTCTCCAGGCTTGAATTCCTTGTGCTTGATTCTCTTATCATGCCATTTTTGGTTCTCTCCTTGTAAACCTTGGAGTTATGATAAGCCTTTTCTCTCCATTCTTCTAGCTCAGATATTTGCATCTGACGATTCTTACCAGCTAGATGGAGATCCTTGTTCCATTTCTTAATTGCCCAATGAGCTTTAAATTCTAATTGAACAGGCAAGTGGCATGTTTTCCCATACACAAGTGTTGGCGGTCCTTATTGCATTTCTAACCCCGCCAATTTAGGTTCATAGTTCACCAAAAACCACCTAGATAGGAGATTTATACTAATGAAATTCCATAGTTTTGGTGAACACTTGTTTTGCGGTACATTCATGGAATATATATAATTTGCGCCAAAAACTAGAGAAAAGAGAATAAATATTTGAATTATAAAATGAGCCCAAAAGCAAGACAAGGAGAAAAGAAGATAAAGGCCAAACCGACGTGCCAACGTGACGAAACACCACAAGGGCCAACTCCAGGCCCAGAACCAAGCCCGCCAGCCAAAGTCGGTGGCCGGGGGCGGTTCACTGCGCGGCCGCGCCCGGCGCGAGCGCGCGCCGGCTCCGCCACCCGGCCCCACCTTCCCCGGAGGCGGTGCATTCAATGCTCCAGAGGGCGGTGCGGGGGTGTTTTGGTCATTTGGACGCGCGAGAACCGACCATCTACACATAAAAAAGCCCTTCTCTCTTTTATTTCACACACACACTTTTCATTTCTTCATTCTCATTCCTCCCTCTCCACTTCCACAAGTTTACACTAGAGGAAGAATGGAGCCATTAGACCTAGCTTCTAGCTAGAATACAAGTAGGGGAGTGAGAGAGGTCAAGAGCGGAGTAACTCTTTTCGAGTACTCCTGGAGGCTAGTCTTCCACGAGGTGGAGTGCTGGATTTGTCGGCTCCCTCCTCACTTGTACCTCAGCGACTTCTTACGCTTGAAGTAAGAGGTTCGTGTTTATCTATTTGTACGTTCCTTCTTGCAAAGTTATCTTTGTCGTTATTTACTTGTGGGTTCGTCGACCGTCCTTGTAGCGGTAGTTCTAGTAGAGGACTCCTGATAGAGACGGATGTTTCTGGCCAACGCTAGAACTGTAATGTTAGCGTAGACGTGGTGTCTAAGCTAATAGTTACCTTCGTTTGCCTCGTACTCCATGGTTGAGGGGTAGGCGGCAGGTGGTGACAGCCCTGTCCATCCTTTGTAATCCCCCACATCCGGGTACGGCGTAGAGCTATAGGCCGACATCACTTGGCAGACCAGGTGCGATCCGGTGCCCGAAGCAAGTGAATAGTGATTGAGTTATCTTTCTCTAAGGATTCGTCCTATAGAAAACCTCACTTTCCCAGTTATCTACTCTCTCCACTGGGCAACCTAGTTAAGACCTAAACCTGACCATACCATTCTTCGTGAAGTTTACGATACCCTGTTCATCACCGGGTGAAGTGCTACAATGGTCTTTCTGTGCGCTTGCGGAATTTACTGCTTTCACTAAGAAATACCAACAAGCATTTCTGGCACCGTTGCCCGGGGAACGGTTGTCAAGTTTATCTCTGAACCTAGTTGCCCATGTATCTTGTTCTACCTTTGCTTCTATTTTTATTTTCATCTTATAAATGGAGCTATCAACCATTGCCAAACTGTCAGCTCCTAAGGGCGAGCTCATTGAACCGCCACAATCCTCGAAGCCAATCACAGCTTCTAGTTACGAGCTCTGTCCTGGCTTCATAGCCATGGTTCGGGACCAGGCCTTTTTAGGTTTGGATTATGAAAACCCATATCATCACCTAAGGGAGTTTGAGCAACTCTGTGCATGCCTAACCATTTGTGGCATGTCACAAGAAATGTTGCTTTGGAAGTTGTTTCCCTTCTCTCTCAATGAGAGGGCGAGACAATGGTACGACCAAAACGTAGGGAAGGTAAATGGAGATTGGGAAGAACTTCGTGATAGTTTTTGCGTCGCATTGTTCCCTATATCTCGAATCGCTTCCCTACGACAAGAGATTCTCAACTTTTGACAACTAGAAAATGAAACTATAGGTGCAGCATGGGACCGATTTTTGACCCTGACCAGGTCAGGTCTTGACTTGTCTATCCCAAACCACATGCTACTGTAGCACTTTTGGTTAGGGCTTGGCAGAGAATCTGCCCTATTGCTCGATGCGTCTGCCGGTGGATCCTTTATACATAAGACCACAGTGGAAGGAGAAGCTCTTAAATCATATTTTAGAGAACACTCCCCCGCTAGAACCTATCCGGTTTGAGCCTGAGCCAGTTAAAGAGGAAGTCTCTTTGGCAAGTGTCGAACCTGTGATAGAGACTACCTCTCCCGAACCAGAAGCCGCAGAGGAAGTTTCCAGTCAAATGGAACTTCCTGTATTCGAGGATGAGTTTTTCAAAGATTTTGGAAATACCTCAAAATATGAATGTCATAGGAGACCACCAATCCCTGTCACTCCTAGCGATCCTCTTGATGAATTATTTCTCATAGAATCCGTTAAGGAGTTGACCGCTATAATGAGCTCTGAATGGGTAGTAGAAGGGTAGCTCTCGCCTGAAGAAATTCAGATTCGTGTTCCTTCTTCAACCCTTCGGTGCAAAATCCATGGAGATTGGGTGGATGTTCTGTACAATCCCACTGTTGGAATGAACATTATGTCAAAATCCTACGCATTCATGTGCCTAGGAGAGAAACCGCGTACTCCGACAGTCAAATCCTTTAGTGTAGCACCTCGGTCTGCTTGTAACAGACTTGGGATTCTGCACAACATAACTCTCCACCATCAAGAAGTCGAAATGGCCCTGGACTTTCACGTCTTTGACATCCAGGATTTCGACCTTCTGATCGGTCATCCCCTAGAGAAACTTGTTACAAGTCCACCAAGAATAGGGGATTTAGGTGTGAAACTAGGGAGAGAACGATTCTCTATTCAAGTCACGCGAGCTAAAAACTCAGTGGCTGAACTCCCCCCTAGTAAACCCCTAGAGGTCATGTCGGTAATTCCTTTTGAAACCCCAGAGATGTCTTTGGAGAGCAATGCTCCTCACTTTGTAGAAGAGGAAGACGAACTGGGAGAAACCATAGAATTACCCAAGGAGGAGAAACCGACACGACCTCCAATTGAGCTTAAACCCTTACCTGCGGGACTACGCTATGCTTTCATGGATGGCGATTCACAAACTCCTGTCATCATAAGCGACAAGCTTAGCAACAAGGAGACTGCCGAACTCATCGCCATGCTAGAAATGCATAGGACGGTCTTCGGGTATTCCCTAGATGATCTCAAGGGTATAAGCCCAACCTTATGCACTCATTGCATTCCCATTGACCCCTCGAGTATGCCAACTCGAGAGCCTCAGTGAAGGCTGAATAATGCGATGCGTGAAGTCGTGAAAAAGGAGGTTTTGAAACTTTTTCAAGCCGGGATTATTTATCCCGTACCACATAGCGACTGGGTTAGTCCCATCCAAGTGGTTCCCAAGAAAGGAGGTATGACGGTGATTAAGAATGATAAAAATGAACTTATCCCGCAAAGAACCATCACAGGGTGGAGAATGTGTATCGATTACCGAAAACTCAACATGGCAACTAAGAAAGATCACTTCCGCTTCCCTTCATTGATGAAAAGTTGGAGCGGTTAGCGAAACACTCTTTTCTTGTTTCCTAGATGGGTATTCGGGTTATCATCAAATACCCATCCACCCCGATGATCAAAGCAAGACGACATTCACTTGTCCTTATGGAACATATGCCTATAGAAGGATGTCGTTCGGGTTGTGTAACGCACCCGCATCCTTCCAACGGTGTATGATGTCTATCTTCTCGGACATGATTGAGGAAATAATGGAAGTCTTCATGGATGATTTCTCAGTCTATGGAAAAACTGTCAATCATTGTCTTGAAAATTTAGACAAAGTCTTGCAAAGGTGCCAGGAGAAAGATTTGGTACTTAATTGGGAAAAGTGCCATTTCATGGTCCGCGAGGGCATTGTCCTTGGCCACCTAGTATCGGAATGAGGGATAGAGGTCGACAAGGCTAAGATAGAAGTTATCGAGCAACTACCTCCCCCTGTGAACGTAAAGGGAATCCGTAGCTTTCTAGGCCATGCAGGGTTCTATATGAGATTTATCAAAGACTTTTCTCAAATCTCTAGACCCCTCACGAGCCTACTAGGTAAGGATGTACCTTTCGAATTCACAGATGAGTGCTTACAAGCATTCAATACTCTTAAGAATGCACTCATCTCAGCTCCGATCATCCAACCTCCTGATTGAACCCTACCATTCGAGGTCATGTGTGATGCTAGTGACTATGCTGTTGGTGCGGTCCTTGGCCAAACCAAAGATAAGAAGCATCATGCAATCACTTACGCTAGCAAAACACTAACAGGAGCTCAGCTCAATTATGCTACCACAGAGAAAGAGCTCCTGGCAGTCGTTTATGCTATCGATAAGTTTAGGTCTTACTTAGTAGGAGCAAAAGTCATTGTCTACACAGACCACGCAGCTTTGAAATATTTGCTCACTAAGAAAGACGCAAAACCCCATTTGATTCGCTGGATTCTTCTACTCCAGGAGTTTGATCTTGAAATATTATATAAAAAGGTTGTAGAAAATACCGTTGCGGATCATTTGTCGCGTATGCAGGTTACTAACATGCAGGAACTCCCTATAAATGACTTCCTACGCGACGACATGCTACTAAAGGTGACGGACACCACATCCTACCACACGCCTCTGAGCAGCCCTTCCCTCATTCTCGTAGGAAAGGACAAGCCAAGTGGTGGGCGTGGGAAGGGCGTAATGCCAAATCCCGCTAAAACTCCTAGGACCAAACCCGTAGGAGCTTCTTCTAGTGCACCCAAGCGCAATGCTAAGAAGGCTCCTACTTTGGTTGATAATAAGAGTGAAGAGACTTTGCCTAGGTTTCCCACTCTCACTTTTCTTAGTAATAGAGTGGAAGAGCTCTACAAAACCATAGACAAACTAGAAGCAGAGCTTGCGGATAGGGAGTTCGCCCATAGGGACTTAGTAGAGAAAGTTAAGAAGTTTCGCCTTGCCTTCTCCACTAAGCTAGAGAGGGTGGCACGCGCAGCCAATGTCGCCCACGCTCTTAGAGCCCCTCGCTAGAACCTTCCGCTCCACCCAAATAAATTAGGCGCACGCATCGTTTTAAAATTTCAGCATTATTGCATTTCCCTTTCCGATTTACTTTGTAATCGTGCACCTATGTGTAATCTTCAGTTTTATAATTGAATAAATATATTTGTGTTCTCTCTTGTATACACTTGTTTTTGTCCTATGTGTTGCACAAAAATCCAAGAGACAGGTACAAAAACAAGTGTGGGGGAGGCCATCCCAACCTCTCAAAAGAAATGCACAAAAATTCACGCCTTAAAAATCATTGGTTTGTGCATCTTCTCACTCCCTCCAAATACTTTTATTTGTCTAGAAATAAGTAGATCTTATAACTAAAAATTGGCTGCTCTACCTCTGTGTTCACTGATCGATTGCGACTCGCATACTTTTTATTCCTCGCCAATATTCTATCTATCTATGAGCAACTACTTTGTTTTAGGGACCCCATGAATATCTAAGTTATTGTGGGATGAGAGATAGTAGGATGATATGATACTTGTTTATCTCTTGCAGTAGACTTGGGTTTTTCTTTGCAAAAATATCAAAACTTATAGCATGTTCCTCAAGTGATGATTAAATTCCTACCAGAGCCAAATTTTAGTGCTACATTTATAAACCTTACCACATAGCTGCTTATCCTTGCATTAAGTTGTGTCCAGTTTTATTGGATCATTGTGAGAGAAGTTTCATATCCCCAAGATCGAATATCACACACACCCACCAAATAAATCGCTGACTTTTACCCTAAAAGTCGCGCACTACACCCTCTCATCCATCCACCAAAAATCGTTGACTCTTACACTGAGAGTTACGCAATCATCTTCACCACAAATAAAAACTCCAACCACTAAACTCATGATTTTCTCTCTCAATATTATCCACTTGCAAAAAAAAATTGGGCTTCATTAGAATCAGTATCCCTGTCAGAATAGAAAAAAAAGAGAAAGAAAAGATCTCCTCTATACAAGTCAATCTAAAAAAAAAGAAAAAGAAAGAATGAGAGGAGAATAAAAGAAAGAAATATCTTTTTATAGGGAAGCCCATATTTCTCCTTCAAATAAAAAGAGAGAGAACATTTCAAAAGGAGTTCCACCCACATTTATTTTCCACACACTTGCACAATTCGATCTAGGGCTATGTCCTTCCCTCCATTGATCCATGTTTTTGACACAACAACATACACAAGGTAAGCAAGCATCTCATCCATACCTATAAACTCCAGATATCAGCCATTAGAGGTAGGATGAGCAGCAAGGCAAAACGACCTTTGGTGAGGATCAAACACTTACAAATCTAAAAAGAGCGACTTGAGAGCATCACTTGAGGAACTCAATTGCTATCGTTTTTCTTACAAAAAGTTTCAAAACCCCAAGTCTTGAAAGTAGGGAGACACGAGTTGACTTGAAATCCAGGCTATTTCATCCCTCAATAAGCTCAAAGATTACTTGGTAGATACCATGAATGCTCACAGATAACCAGTGAGGCTTGGAATAATCTCTATGCAGGTTAATATCTCAGGAAGACAAACCACCTTAGTGACTTTTGCTTCACTCGAGGACGAGCAAAGCGCTAAGTGTGGGGGAGCTTGTTGGCGGTCCTTATTGCATTTCTAACCCCGCCAATTTAGGTTCATAGTTCACCAAAAACCACCTAGATAGGGGATTTATACTAATGAAATTCCATAGTTTTGGTGAACACTTGTTTTGCAGGTACATTCATGGAATATATATAATTTGGGCCAAAAACTAGAGAAAAGAGAATAAATATTTGAATTATAAAATGAGCCCAAAAGCAAGACAAGGAGAAAAGAAGATAAAGGCCAAACCGACGTGCTAACGTGATGAAACACCACATAGGCCAACTCCAGGCCCAGAACCAAGCCCGCCAGCCAAAGTCGGTGGCCGGGGGCGGTTCACCTGGCGCGAGCGCGCCAGCTGGCCTGCCACCCGGCCCCACCTTCCTGGAGGCGGTGCATTCAATGCTCCAGAGGGCAGTGCGGGGGTGTTTTGGTCATTTGGATGCACGGTAACCGACCATCTACACATATAAAAGCCCTTCTCTCTTTCATTTCACACACACACTTTTCATTTCTTCATTCTCATTCCTCCCTCTCCACTTCCACAAGTTTACACTAGAGGAAGAGTGGAGCCATTAGACCTAGCTTCTAGCTAGAATAGAAGTAGGGGAGTGAGAGAGGTCAAGAGCGGAGTAACTCTTTTTGGGTACTCCCGGAGGCTAGTCTTCCACGAGGTGGAGTGCCGAATTTGTCGGCTCCCTCCTCACTTGTACCTCAGCGACTTCTTACGCTTGAAGTAAGAGGTTCATGTTTATCTATTTGTACGTTCCTTCTTGCAAAGTTATCTTTGTCGTTATTTGCTTGTGGGTTCGTCGACCGTCCTTGTGGCGGTAGTTCTAGTAGAGGACTCCTGATAGAGACGGATGTTCCTGGCCAACGCTAGAACTGTAACATTAGCGTGGACGTGGTGTCTAAGCTGATAGTTACCTTCGTTTGCCTCGTACTCCACGGTTGAGGGGTAGGCGGCAGGTCGTGACAGCCCTGTCCGTCCTTTGTAATCCCCCATGTCCGGGTACGGCGTAGAGCTACAGGCCGGCATCACTTGGTAGACCAGGTGTGATCCGGTGCCCGAAGCAAGTGAATACTGATTATCTTTCTCTAAGGATTCATCCTATGGAAAACCTCACTTTCCCAGTTATCTACTCTCTCCTCTGGGCAACCTAGTTAAGACCTAAACCTGACCATACCATTCTTCGTGAAGTTTACGATACCCTGTTCATCACCGGGTGAAGTGCTACAATGGTCTTTCCGTGCGCTTGCGGAATTTACTGCTTTCGCTAAGAAATACCAACAACAAGCTGATAAGGTGACATGCCTATGGGTGTTTTGTATGCAGTCTGGTATG
This sequence comes from Themeda triandra, assembly GCA_018135685.1. Lineage (NCBI taxonomy): Eukaryota > Viridiplantae > Streptophyta > Magnoliopsida > Poales > Poaceae > Themeda > Themeda triandra. The sequence goes on along the minus strand of JAENPR010001860.1, from coordinate 75,052 downwards.
CCCATAGTGCATCATGAAGCTAGTGCTTCCATTTCTTTCCCATCTCATCCACGGTCTTCTGCAGAATGTTCTTGATTTGCTTATTTGACGTTTCTGCTTGACCACTTGTTTGGGGATGGTATGGGGTCGCAACATTGTGTTTGACTCCATATCCAGCAAGGAACTATCTGAAGGACTTATCAATGAAGTGTGATCCTCCATCATTTATGACCATTCTTGGCATCCCAAACCTTGGAAATATCACTTCCTGAAACATATTCTTGGCATGCTTGTAATCGGCAGCTCGGCATGGTAAGGCTTCTACCCACTTGGATACATAGTCAACTACCATCAAGATGTGTTTAGCATCTCCTAACTTCTAGAATGGTCCCATGTAATCAATTCCCTAGACATCAAACAACTCTATTTGGAGGTTGTTCTGGAGTGGCATTGCATCCCGAGTATTTATGTTTCCATGTTTCTAACACCTGGCACATCTTCTAACAAACTTCTTTGTATCTTGATACATCGTTGGCCAGAAGAATCCACTTTGACAGATCTTTGCATTTGTATGGAATGCTCCATAATGTCCTCCATAGGGTGATGCATGACATCTCTCTATGATTTTCATGGCTTCAACCATTGGGACACATTTTCATAACAATCCATCAGCACAGACTCGATAGAGATATGGATCCTTCCATAAATGGCAACGATCTTCATGTTTAAGCTTTCTCTTATCTCCCCCTAGTGGAACATAGCCTGCAACCATAAAATTCACAATATCCGCACGAGTGTGATACCATGAGGAGTGTGTCGTCCCTCAGATAGTCATTGATAGGAAACTCATGTGTTTCCTTATATTGGAGCCTAGACAAGTGATCAGCTACTGAATTCTCTACTCCTTTCTTATCTCTTATTTCTATATCAAATTATTGAAGCAAAAGAATCCAGTGGATCAATCTGCGGTTTAGCATCTTTCTTAGTGAGCGAGGTATTTAAGTGCGCATGATCTGAATAAATGATTACCTTTGCTCCAACTAAGTAAGATCTAAACATGTCTATTGCAAAGACAACTGCCAACAACTCTTTTTCAGTGGTAACATAATTGAGCTATGGCCTAGTTAAGGTTTTGCTAGCATAGGATATAGCATAGTGCTTTTTATCCTTTGTTTGGTGAGAATGGCACCAACAAGCAAAGTCGCTAGCATCACACATGATCTCGAAAGGCAGCGTCAATCGGGTGGTTGGATGATTGGAGCTAAAATGAGTGCTTGTTTGAGGGTTTCAAAAGATTCATAGCACTCATTGTCAAAGATGAAAGGTGCATCCTTAGCTAATAGTCTAGTGAGGGGTCTAGCAATTTGAGAAAAGTTTTTGATAAAATGCCTATAGAACCCCGCATGGCCTAGAAAGCTTTGAATTCCTTTTATATTTGTGGGAGTGGAAGTTATTCAATAACTTCGATCTTTGCTCTATCCACTTCTATCCCACGTTTAGACACCTTGTGTCCTAGTGCTATTCCTTCACGAACCATAAAATGGCATTTTTCCTAGTTCGGGACTAAGTTGTAAGATTTTGTCTAGATTCTCCAAACAATCATCAATTGTGCCATAGACGGTAAAGTCATCCATGAACATCTCCATGATTTTCTCAATCATGTCAGAGAAAATAGACATCATGCACCGATGGAAAGAAGCTGGAGCATTACATAATCAGAACGACAATCGTTGGTATGCATAAGTTCCAAATGGGCACGTGAAAGTAGTCTTACTTTGGTCATCACGGTGGATCGAGATTTGGTGATATCCAAAATACCCATCAAGGAAACAAAGGAAAGAGTGCTTTGCAAGCTGTTCCAACATCTCATCGATGAAGGGTAACGAAAGTGATCTTTCTTTGTAGTCTTGTTAAGTTTCCGATAGTCTATGCACATCCGCCACCCAATGATGATGCATTGAGGAATGAGTTCATTCTTCTCATTCTCAACAACAGTCATTCCTCCTTTCTTTGGCACAACTTGGACAGGGCTAACCCACTCACTATGCGGTACGGGATAAATAATCCGGGTGTGCAACAACTTAAGGACCTCATTCTTAACAACCTCTCGCATAGCATTGTTAAGCCTGCATTGATGTTTTCTTGATGGTGAGATGTCAGGATCCGTAGGGATATGATGAGTGCAGAGAACGGGACTGATCCCCTTGAGGTCATGGAGTGAGTAGCCTATGGTTGATCTATGTCTTTCTAGGACAGTGACAAGCCTATGGGTTTCTTCTTGAGAAAGCTTGTCACTTATGATGACAGGAGTTTTTGAATTATTATTGAGAAAGACATATTTCAAGAAAAGAGGAAGAGGTTTTAGCTCAATTGAGGGTTGTGGAGGCACCTCGACGGAGTCTAGCTCAATAGGTTCTGCTAGCTCTTCCTCTTCTTCAATGAAATGCTCAGTATTGAACTGAGGTTGGGCCATGTCTTCTAGAGATGCCATTAAAACTTCCTCAATGGGATCTTTTCAGGCTTGGGTTCTACTATCATGTTATGTGAGTGTGCAAGCGAGACATCGATAGTAGAGTTTCCCAACTTTAAATTCAAGAGACTTTGTTTCGGTCGCTCTTGAAAGAGTGTCCCCAAAGGTACACCAATCAAAATGGACCTGTCCGAGATGTCATAGATGTTAGGCGATACTCAGAGCCTCTTATGCGCAAGGGAATAGACCTCATGACCCCATAACTTTCTAGAGTAACTCCAGAAGGAATTCTTAAAAGCTTATGAGATGGGATCAAGGACTCGTTGGGGAAAAGTTCTTCAGCCAAAGCCTTAGAAACAATGTTCATCCCAATGGTAGGACTATAATGAGCCTCTATGATTATCTTCTTTAGGATGTAAGTTAGAACATCAGAGGGGGCAATGATTCGGGCTACCTCACTGGATAACTCTATTTCTGCCAAACACTCACGGCTCATGATGGCCGAGAGTCCTTTGATGTGTTCCATTAAGAAGGGATCATTGTGTGGAACATTGTAATCCTTAAATGGTGTAGAGTGCTCTAGAGGCTTTACTTAAACTGGAAAGTTCAAAGCATTCCCAAAATCTTCAAAAAGACCATCCTCAATTTCAGAGAGGAACGTGGAAGGATGGGGCTCATCGACTTCCAATGTGGGTTGTGTTTTCGTAATAGGAGATTCTTCAACAACCAAATCATTAGAAGGATTTGATTGAATTTTAGATTCGGTTAAGTGTATCTCTTCTTGTTGGTCAGGGCTTGGCTCGACTTCTTTCCTTCTTCAGGAAACTCATCAAAAATGCCAGTGTAGGGGGTGTTTTCAAGGATTTTCTCAAGGATAGCTTCCCCCTCACTAAAGGACATGTGCGTGAATGAGCCTCCAGAAGATGTGTCAAGGTGGAGAGCAGCTTCTTTGCTAAGACCATGGTAGAAATGACTTAGAAGGACGTGGTCAGGCAAAGAGAGGTCTACGCCGGTGTTTTTAAGACTTGTGAACCTAGCCCAGGCTGCTGCTAGAGTCTCCTTCTCCTTCTATTCAAATTTAAGAATTTCTATTCGAAGGGCATTCACTTGGTTAGGAGGGAAGAAAGCGAGACCAAATTTGACTCTTAGTTCATCCCAATTTCCATTTACCCCTCCTATGGTATGAGCGTACCATTGCTTCGCTCTCCCAAAAAGGGAGAATGGAAACAACTTCCATTTAAGGGTCTCTTGTGCCATGCCAGCAATGGTGAGCCAAGAACACAAGTGCTCAAATTCCCTAAGGTGGGGTGTAAGGATTTTCTTCTTTTAGCCCAGAGAAGGATTGCGCCTGCACCATGGCTATAAAGCCAGGCTTGAGTTCAAAGTTAGAAGCCGTGATTGGCTTCGATGATTGTGGTGGCTCTAAGAACTCACCCTTTGGTGCAGAAAATTTATGAATAGGAGTGAAATCCATATGGTAAGGGGGTTGTGGTAAAAAGATGGTAAAAGGAAAAGGGTACACAGACAAACTTGGTTCTAAACTAGCACGGCTACCGTTCCCCGGCAATGGCACCAGAAAGCTTGTTGGGTATTTTAAACGCACACAGAATAATCCGCAAGTGCATGGATACCGATGTAGCTTTCACCCGGGAATATTCCAGAGTATCGATTTCCACGAGGAACGTGAAGTGTACTAGAGAATCAAGGTTGTCCAATGATAAACATAAGAGAAGAAAGATAAATATTTTTGGTGTGTAGAGAGGAACTTTCTAGGGTTTTCTAAGTTGAATGGTAGATCAAAATCTAGCTTACTATACTTTACTTAGTATGGAGCAACAGTACCTTTTCGACTCTCGAAAGAGACTGGGAAGAAAGTAGTCGGGGGAAGGCTACAAAAAGCTCTACAAAACACCAACCCGAACGTGGTGGAATACAAAGGCCTGACAGAGCTGTCACCTCTGGAGCTACCATAACTAGCCGTGGGATTGGGTGCAAACTCAGGTAAACTATAGCCTAGACACCACGTCTACGCTAGCATTTACTACTCCATACGAGCGAAGTTCAAGTAAATAGAATAAAGTAAGAATTAAATAAAGAACTTAGAACATAGAAATAATAATTGAAGAACCTAGAGATTGCTGAGTGATGAACCAGATGCAGCAAAAGTACAATGTTGAAGAAGATCCGACAGATCTGGCTCCTCCTCAGCTCTCTCCTCCTCTCTCTCCCTATTTTCTAGATACAACTAGATGAACTAGAACTAGATCTAGATGAACTAGAAATAGAACTAGATGAACTAGAGGGACCCTCTTCTACTTGAATGGAGAATTGAAACCCTAGCTTTTGATCTATAGAAGAGATATGGTGCCAAACCCTAGGGGGCCTTCCTTATATAGCCCTCTAGGAAGCACCACAGCTGTCGGATCAAACCGACCTAAATCGACGGTTTTTATTCATCCTCAAAGTCGGTGGAACAGGGATCCATGAGACTTGTTCTAATTGGCGGAGATGGAGAGGCCGCCGCCCCTAGGGTGCGGGCGGCCACCCGACCACCCGGCCACCGGGCCCGTTTGGGCTCCCCTTTGGTCGAGAGCTTTCTGGAACCTTCCTGATCATAGACAATTGATCAGATCTCGATTATCTCTATGTAAACCTGCCATGTGGGCCTTCCTTGGTTATTTTTAGCTGACACCCTGCAGAAACAGACATTCACCAAAACTCATGGAATTCTATTAGCATAACCCCTATATCTAGATGATAATTATTGTTTAGGTCATTTTTCATGTTTCGTTGATGGTTAAAATTGACACTTATCTACCGTCAACATGTGTGTGTTGTAGGGAGGAAGAGACGTGCCGGGCCCTGACCGTTCTAAGCGTAGAATGTTCGTTCACTAGACTTACCCTATATTGTTCCTCTCATCCAATTCTCTCAAATAAAAAGAGAAAACCCAATTATATTGTTCCTCTCGTCCAATTATCTCTCTCATGGTATTAGCAAGCTCAGCCGCCGCTCAAAATAGTCGCCGACCGTGAACCAGAAAAAAGTATCTAACTTTTCCATCATGCATGCTAGGTATGTGGTGGCGCTTCCCTCCCCAACAATCTGCCGTAGGTTCTTCACAATGCTAGCCCATGATCGATCTATATTTAGAGCCGGGTTGGTTTCTTTGGAAGCAGTAAGTAGTCGCTGTCCTTTTATGCCTGACCGATCTTGGGCGTACAAGTTTCGTACAGTAGCAGCGGCAGCTGTTAGAATGTAAATGTGTCACGGCCCATGGCCCTGCCGTACCCGGCTCCCTATCTGGTCTATATGTACACAACTCTTGTTATTGAGGAATACATCGTGCATTACACTCTCTATCATGGTATCACGCGGTCCTATGACCCACTTTCGCTAAACCCTAGCTGCCACCGAGTAATCACCGGCTCCACCACAACCTTGGGCCACCACTAATCCTTCGTCGGCCCTTTCCCATGCCCACAGCCGAGTCCCTCTCGCCGGGTGACCCCCTCCTTCCTGCCGCCGATCCCGATTGCCAAGAACCCTCCATGGGTGACCCGCCGCCACTGCCGTGAAGAAGCAGCACGAGGATTGTCGAGGGCCCACCCAGGAGACGGCCAACGCCGCCCTCCACACAGGGGATTGCCATCCTCAACATCAAGATCCTCATCCCTGTGATGCTGGAGAAGCCAGCTAACAACTATGGCTGATGGCGCTCCCTATTCTTGGTCATCCTCGGCAAGTACAACCTGAAAGATCATGTCCTCGCCGACACCTCCTACCCCGATCGATCGGCGTGGGTGACCATGGACTGCTGCGTCCTCACATGGATTTACTACACCATCTCCAGTGACCTTCAACAGTTATTGATGATCCGTGATCCCGCCGCCCGCGATGCTTGGCTCAACCTTGAGGATGAATTCCTCAAGCGGCACGAGTCCCATGCCCTGCTATTGGAGGCCAAATTCCGTGCCTTCAAGCAAGGGGACCTCTCCATCACGGACTACTGCCACCGCCTCGAGACGATGGCCGCCTCTCTCAATGACTTCGGTGATCTGATCGGTGACCGGCAACTCATCCTCACCTCCTCCGCGGCCTCAATGGGAAGTACTGGCACATAGTGTCGAACTTGAAGATGCAGCGCCCCTCCCCCATGTTTGCAGAGGCACACAACCTGCTGCTCCTCGAGGAGATCGACATCAATGACGTCCACGGGGATGCTCCTCTGGCCCCGGCATCTAAGGCATAGGCGCTGATAGCGGCAAAACCACTGCAGCCTCGGCCCGCTGCCATCCACACTTGATCCGGCGGCTCTGGTGGCTCCTCGGGTGGTGGATCGGGTGGCTCCGATGGCTCTCACAATCATCATCACGGACGCGGCAGGAACAGTAGCAGCAATGGCCTCAAGTTAGGCACTGGCTAGGCCGGACCGAGATCGGGGCGAAACCCTTGGTCTGGTACAGTCTAGCTCTGGTCGCACGGCTTCGGTGGCCTCCCTGGTCCTATGCCGCGCCCTCCGTATGCAGCGTTCGACCAGCCCTAGCCGGTGCTCCACATGGCGCCGTACCATGGGGCTACAACCAGCTTCGGCTATGGCCCAGGGGTGCAAGGCTCCTCTTTGGCCTCCTCTTCGGTCGGCGGGATGCCGCAGTACACGGCATGGAACCCCATGGCTGGCAGGTCCTTCGATCAGGCGTCCCTTGTCAACAACTTCAACACAATGACCCTGACGCCATCACCGACCCCCACCGAGTGGTATGCTGATTCTGGTGCCGGTTCTCAGATGACCACCCACTCTGGTATTCTCTTGTCTCCTTGCTCACCCTCCTTGTCTGATCCTATTTGCACCAAATTTTGGACTGGGCATGCACGTGAACTGAGGCTTGCTAAAGACACTGCTGCTCGGGATCGGCTAAGTGCTGATGGCAGCCATTTGTTGGGGAATCAGCTATTTTAAGGTAGATCGGCTAAGTTAGGTCGACTGAATGACAAAGCTTGATTCCATGTCGGTTCTGACCAGGTTTGGTGATAGTTCGATGCATTAAATGCATGGGACTCTATAGGAAGGAAGCGTGGAGCCCGAGTTATCATCTTTTCATAGTTTTGTTTATTTTCCATAATTTGTGATTCGTATTAGGCATGGACTCATCAAAGCCCAGGGTATAAATATGTGCACCCCGACAATTGTAAGGATTATTCAACAATCAATCAAATACAACCCGGCTTCATGCCACACCCTTAGGACTAGGAGTAACGTAGATCTCGGTGAGTTCTTCCTCGAGCTGGGCTGCATCGGCATCGACCGACCTCTTGCTATGAGTACCATCATGGCTCGTATTTTCGTTTGATAAGGCTGCATCAGCTTCAACCGACCTCTTGTTATGCGTTGATGTGAGTTAGTTATTGGCTCTATTAGATGGCAAAGTCTAGTAGATTCATTAAGTTACCGATGTTGTCTATTTTTAATGATCTATTTATTGTAAACAACATCATTGCCCAATCAAGATTGGTAGATTTGGCCTCGGATCTTTTATGTTGATCATTCTTGCATGTGCTTTATACGTTTACTCGGCTAGAACGATTGATCTTGTGCTTTCGTCGGCTAAATTCCTTCAATCTTGATCATTGTAGGATATAGTTAGATTCATAATTAGAGTTTGTTAATCTCTTCCAGAGACTTTCTTAAGATGGCTGTAGTGGCTAGACCGATCTCATCACTAAAGTTGTCTAGATTCAGACGATGTCGGTTAGCAAAGTTTATGCATGATGATGGCTGTATACCTTGTTCGTTGGTTACGTAAGCATCAGCTATTTTAGCTGATAAGGCAGAGCTTCACCCATAATGTCATGTGTAGGAATCTGATTAAGCATTAATTGGTTTGTTGAGCTTGTTGGGCACGACTTGGTCTAATTACTATTATGGTTACATGGTTTTCACTCCACTGTTAGTAGCTAGATTCCAAATTCGACAAGTTTAATAGATTTATTGATATTAATTTGGATTATTGCAACACGCGTTGGATCTATTTATGTCGTATTCATTAAACTAGATTGGCTAAAGGTTTTATGCTTTTCATGTGTATCAGAAATAGCCGTTTTAGCTAAGTCTTTACTATTTTGCTTACCTTCAAGCATGGATGTTGACTTTCTAGTCAACAGCCTTCATTTAGGTCGGCTATCTAGCCATATATTTGGAACTGTCTGGAGGAACACTAACATGTTCTGCCCTTTGTTACTGATCAGTTTCTTTCCTTATCAATTGCAGGGTCAAATTGATTGGCAAGCCATGGATCCAATCAACCGGGAGCCTGTTTGGGAAGCCACTGGGATCAGAGACACGCTCTTGCTCTAGTCTACCTGACTTGCAAGTGACTGTTGACGTGGAGATCATATTTTTGCGTCAACACACTTTTTGGAACGCTCGGTGGGGCCACCATTGTCAACATGAGTTTCGACAACAACATGATCCCTAACCTCACCTTGGATGACCTCACTCCCGAGAACAGGGCAACAATTGAGAAAGCTATTAAAGAATTCACGACCAAGTGCTTGTAATCTTTTGGAAGGATGCATGACAAGGTGATCCAAAAGATAGCTTTGCCCAGAGTTTTGATGCCATCAATAACAGATACTGCAGAAGAAGCTGATAAGAAGGCTTTGATGGATGCTTTACACAAGATGGTTCATGATGCAATAGGCAATCACAACATAATTTTTCTGCAGACATTCAGCAACATCATGAAGAATGCTTTCACTGGTTTCACTTTTGAACAGTTTAGGCCTGCTTATTTCAATCAACATATGGTAGGAACTAGCAACAGCTCTGCACAAAATCCTTCAAGAACAGGTGTACCCAATTCTGGTGGAGAAGGTAGTATGGGGGCACCGATACAACAGCCGACAGGTGGATCTACACCTAACTTTGGTACAACTAGGAATGTACCATAGTCGGCTCAAAAAATAGCTCCTTTAGTTTAGAGGCTCGTAAGGACTGTAGATCATTATGTCAATCAGTCGATGCATCCAGGAGCTAGTCAATCTCTAGAAGGCGGTGGTGATCCACCCGGTTTTGCTTCAGTTTCAAGCTATGTCTAGATATCAGAGGTACTATGGATCCTACTGACAAGTTGGTCTACAAGTTAGCTGATGTGATGGAAAAACAGTTTGGCATCAAGAGGAATCAATTTAGATCTTAGAGCCTGCCATATCGAGAGTGGTATAATGGTGTGGAGCTTCCACAGCACTGGAGAGTCCCTGATTTCTCCAAGTTTACTAGGCTGGATAATACATGCACCATGGAGCACATAAGCAAGTACTTGGCTCAGTTGGGAGATGCATCAGCTGAACAGATTCACAGGGTCAGGTTCTTTGCTTTTTCTTTGTCAGGACCAGAATTTTCTTGGTATCCATCATTGTTAAAAGACTCCATCAGGTACTGGGATGATCTAGAGAGCAAATTCCATGCATATTTTTCAATGGGACTACAGAAAAAGATGTTACTGATTTGACCAGCATGAGGATGAGGAGCAATGAAACTGCTCTAGAGCACCTTCAGAGATTTAGACAGACTAGGAACATGTGTTTCTCATTGAATTTGCCTGACAGCCAGTTGACCAAATTGGCTATCCAAAGGATGCAGCCGTACCTGAAGGAAAAGCTCATTGGCATGCAGTTTGAAAATCTTGGAGCTTTGGCACAGAGAGTTTCTGCACTGTCTGAATATGTGCAATAGACACGCAAGGATAACCAGTTCCAAAAATCGGCAAATGTAGCCGATTATTATGACTCAATCTAAATATGATTCAGAAGATGAAGAAGGCATCGACGCTGTTGAGTGGAACTATGGTAAGAAGCAGTTTGTTATCAACTATCCTTGGGGCAGAACTTAGGAAACATTTGATTTTGACACCTACAAGGCTGAGAAGATATTTGACTATCTATTAAGTAAAGGTCAGATCAAACTACCGCATAAAGAGTTGATTAGTCCTGAAGATAGGAAAGGAAAGAAGTACTACAAGGTGCATAACACATTTACCCACTTCACCAATGAGTGCAAGGTGTTCAGACAGCAAATTCAGAGGGCACTTGAGTCTGGAAAGTTAGCTTTTGAACCAAAGTTAAAAGTTGATGAGAACCCATTCCCTACTGCTATGGCTGATGCCATGTTGCCTAGAGGCAAGGCTAAGGTGTTGACTTCTGCAAGAGCCAAAGAATTAGGGTCAGTAGATGCAAGACTGCAGTTGACCACTGAAGAGTACCAGGAGATTAAGAAGAGGCAAGAAAAGAAGCAGAGCCGATTGTCTGATCAACCTGAGTCATCCAAGATAGCTAAGATGCATACACTCATAACATCTCGCATTCTTCTCAACAAGTGGCAGAGACTGTAGGAGAAGGATTACAAAAGATGGGTTGAAGAGCAAGAGTAACAGCGAAGGCTTGAGGAAGAGAGGTATGAAAGAGAGCAAGCTGAGATGCATTGGAATTGTCCCTTCTTCAGGCATTGCTGGAATGAAGGATGATCAGTATAGAGGGTATTGGCAGTCTCAATCCAACCGCCGGTCTATCCATGAAAGGCTCAGACAACGTGATATGGATTATCACATTAATAAGTCAGTATTCATGATCATCTTGGTACAATTAATGAGTACAATGAAGAAGATGAGCATGTTTGGCAAGAAGGCCAGTGGTGCCCTGGTGGTCTCTCTAAGAGTCAGAAAAGAGAGTTCAGCGCTTGAGAGATACAGAGATCAAGAAAGACAAGGGCCAAGAGGGCCAAGAGGGCATAGGTTTAGCGAGCCAATTAAGCAAACAACCCATTCAGGCAGATCGGCTCTATTACTATGCAGTGTATCTTGCCTCATGAGTTCAGAGCGCTAGAAAATCAAGAAGTTTACTCTGATTTTGATGAATCAGAATATGAAGGACTAGCTGCTAGCTTTTCATTTGCTTCTCAAGCTATTTTTGACAAACTTGAGCGTCATCAGCATTTGAAGGCTTTATATGTCATGGGGCTTGTCGATGGGAAACCAATGGGCAAGATGCTTGTAGATGGAGGAGCTTCTATTGACCTCATGCCCTATTCGACCTTCAGAAAGTTGGGCAAGACCTCTAATGATCTGATCAAGACCGACATGCAGTTGAGGGACTTTGGAGGCAATGTCTCTGACACCTGGGGGCAATCAATGTTCAATTGATAATTGGAAGCAAGACATTGATCACTACTTTCTTTGTCATCAGTGGAAAAGGGTTCTACAGTCTGCTCCTTGGAAGGGATTGGATTCATGCTGGATTGATAATGACATTGAGATTGTTCTTGCCGATGACTCAGTTACTATTTCCACTGTTGATCATGTTTACTGGGATCTTGAAGGTTTTGAGTGTTTTTCTGCAAAGGAGTTTCACGGAGACTTCATCTCTATCAACAATGAAGATCAACAGCTGATCTGAGCAGTCGGCTCTGAAAGTAAATTTTAATGGATAATCCAATCGATGGCACTAAAGGGAAGCTGGGACATGGTTTTACGTCGGCCGATATTTTAGAAGAAGTTGATATCAGGCCTGGTGACAGACCAAGGCCGATGTATGTAAGTGCTAAACTTGATCCTTATTAAGGGAATATAGAGACTGTTTTGTTGGGAGTATTATGAAATGCCTGGATTGGATACATCTATTGTTGAGCATCGTTTGCCAATTAAAGATGGGTATCAGCCTTTTAAGCAGTCTCCAAGGAGATTCAATCCTAGTATTCTTGATGATGTGAAGAAAGAGACTGAGAGGTTGCTTAAAGCTAAATTTATCGAGTGCGAGATATGCGAGTGGATCTCTAATATTGTTCCTGTCTACAAGAAGAATGGCAAGATGAGGGTGTGCATTGACTTTAGAGATTTAAACAAGGCAACCCCCATGGATGGATACCAATAGCCGATGTACTAGTTGATGCGATTCTTGGACACGGGGTTATCGTTTATGGATGGTAATGCTGGATACAATCAAATATTCATGGCGAGAAAAGGATATCTCCAAGACAGCATTCAGGTGTTCGAGAGCAATCAGCTTATTTGAATGGGTAGTGATGACCTTTGGCTTGAAAAATGCCGATGCAACTTATCAGAGAGAAATGAATTTTATATACCATAAGTTGGTTGGCAGAATAGTTGAAATTTATATAGATGATGTGGTCATCAAGTCGAAGGATACCAAGAAAACTTAGCCGATCCGAGGGAGACTCGGAGTGTAGAAGGAAAAATGGCTTGAAGATGAATCCAAATAAGTGTGCTTTTGGGGTTTCTGCCGGTCAGTTCTTGGGCTTTATGGTACATGAAAGATGGATTAAGGTTGGTCAGAAATGTATGACAGCAATAGATGAAGCAGTCCCTCCAACCGACAAAGTGGAATTACAGTCTTTGCTTGGCAAGATTAATTTCATCAGAAGATTCATTGCTAATTTGTCTAGCAAGACACTACCGTTTTCTCCTTTGTTGAAGCTGAAACATGATGAAGAATTTAAATGGGGTGAAGTACAACAAAAGGTGTTTGAGGAGATTAAAGAGTACATGAAAACACCACCGGTATTGGTTTCTCCTCAATCGGGTAAGCCTTTTAAGTTGTACTTGGCGGCCGAGGACCTGACAATTGGCTCGGCCCTAATGCAAGAGTTTGAAGGAAAAGAAAGGGTGGTGTACTATCGAGTAGAAAGCTATTGGATCCAGAAACAAGGTATACTCTGATAGAAAAGTTATGCTTATGCCTATATTTCTCTTGCACCAAATTGAGAAGATATTTATTGGCTGCTGAGTGTGTTGTGGTGTCCAAAGTTGATGTTATCAAGCACATGTCATCAATGTCGATTTTAAGTGGAAGGATAGGGAAGTGGATGCTGGCCTTGTCTGATTTTGATTTGAGATATGAATCGGCTAAAGTAGTCAAAGGACAGGTGATGGCTGACTTTGTTACTCAGTACCACAAGTTGGATGTTGGGTTTTTCGAAATGTCACCTTGGGCTTTATTCTTTGATGGATCAACATGCAAGCAAGGTGGTGGCATTGGAATTGTTCTTGTTTCCCCTCGGGGGGCAACTTTTGAATTTGCTTATCTAACAATCAAGCTAAATATGAAGTTATTCTAAAGGGTCTTCAACTTCTCAGAGAAGTAAAGGCCAGGTCAATTGAGGTTTTTGGCGATTCTCAGTTAGTGATTAATCAATTGCTCAGCCTATATGAGTGCAAAGATGAAATATTAAAGAAATATTATGATCAATGCAAGGAGATACTTCAAGAATTCTCTACTTATCTTGAAAGTACATTCCTCGAGCACAGAATCAAGAAGCAAATAGGTTGGCTCAAAGTGCTTCAGGATACCAACTAATACCCGAGGTATTGCCTAATGATGCAGATGACGGAGAACGGAAATAGCTAATTATTTAAGGGATCCATCACGAGAGAGTCTCCAAGAAGCTAAGGTACAAGGCCATTAAATTTGTGCTACTTGATGATCAGTGATATTATAGGACAATCGATGGTGTACTCTTGAGGTGCATAGGTCTAGAGCGAGCTAAATTGGTGATGAGTGAAGTGCACAAAGGAGTGTGTGGTGCTCATCAATCTGCCTATAAGATGATGTGGGTGATCAGGAGAGCTGGATATTTTTGGCCAACCATGCTGGAAGATTGCTTCAGGTATTATAAAGGGTGTCAAGAGTGTCAGTGGTTTGGCAATATTCAGAGAACACCAGCTTCTGCTATGAATCCTATTACTAGGCCATGGCCATTTCGAGGTTGGGGCATGGACCTAATCGGCCAAATTCATCCACCCTCAAGCAAGGGGCATAAGTTCATATTGGTGGCAATAGATTATTTCACCAAATGGGTTGAAGTAATTCCTTTGAAAATAGTTACATCTATCGAGGAGCATATTATCTACCGATTCGGCATACCAGAAACTATAACAACTGATCAAGGCTCTATGTTTACCTCAGAGGAGTTCGAGGAATTTGCCGCCAATATGGGGATCAAGTTGATCAATTCTTCTCCTTATTATGCACAAGCAAATGGATAGGCAGAGGCGTCAAATTAGATTTTGATGAAGCTCATTATGAAGAAAATCGATGAGCTACCAAGAAGATGGTACTTGACTCTTAATGAAACTTTATGGGCTTATCGGATGGCTTGTCATGGATCAACTAAGTGCTGACCCTATGAGTTGGTATATGGTCATCATGCAGTGTTACCATGGGAAGTTCAGTCTGGCTCAAGAAGAATTGAATTACAGAAGGAGCTAACAGCCGTTGATTATAAGCATCTTATGATTGATAATTTAGAAGATTTGCATTTTCATCGGCTAAAGGCATTGGAAAATATTGAGGCCAACAAAGTAAGGATTGCCAGGCATTATAACAAGAAGGTTAAGGCAAAAGAATTTGAAGAAGAAGAGCTTGTTTGGAAGGTTAAATTTCCAATCGGTGTGAAAGATAACAAGTTCGGCAAATGGTCTTCAAATTGGGAATGTCCGTACTTTATTGAGCGCATTGTCCCCGGTAATGCTTATATTTTGAGGAATTTTAAAGGAGAAATATTTAAGAAGGCATTGAACAGGAGATTTCTCAAGAAGTACTATCCTAGCATTTAGGCGAGATTGATATTGATCATCTAAAATCTTTAAGTTTTGGGGTAACAGTTTGATAGCGAGATATCTCAAATATCGCCTTCATTTCAAAAATGATCAACACCGAGTTGGTGATAGCCGATACGGCATGCGTGCAAAGAATGCAAAACAAAATATATATTTTAGAGAGGAAAATACTGCAGAATCAAGATCTCGAAGGGCCAAATGACGAAGGCATTATAAACGGAATTTAAAGATTTCATTCATGATGATAGAGTTTTTACAAAGATTGCATCTTAATACAATCTACCGATCACACACTTTGTGGACCGGATAGTGCGAATTGGCTACATCACTAATGATCCTCCCTGGTGGCTCCATGACGTCGGAGTTGGCTATCATGGTCTCGACGATGTCTTCGTCGATCACATGGTGATCCTAGAAGTCTTGACCGGTGCGGGCTTGGACGGCGCCGAGGGCGAGCGCACCACAGAACTCCATGTCCGCGTAGGAGATCTCGGTGAATCTTGGGTAGACGTTCTCTACCCGTTCGGCGAGTGTCTCGCCGGTGGTGTTCTCCATATTAGCGATCTCGGTCCCAGCGGCATCGAGGGCCTCCAGCCTCGCCGTCAGGTTTGAAAGAGCAAGAAAGGAAATCAGAATGCAATGCTTCAAACTGGGAGAAGAACAAGCAAGGAAATGGAGAATGCACTTACTGGCGGTCTGATTGTTGGCAACATCTCGCTGCTCAGTGGCCTGCCGGACCTCCTCCTCCTTCTCCTCTGCCTTTAGCTCGGTGTTGAGGAGCGCCTTGTGGAGGTCGACGATCTACCGCCTCATCTGGCGGAGTTTCTCCTTTGCCTCCACCAGCTCTAGAGTGGGATGTGTCTCGGATTCTTCATCGGATGGAGCATTCACATTATCCCTCCATAAATCAAAAATAGAGAATCGAGAGATCATAAAAGCCGATTAAAGGAAGAGAAAATCGGCGAGGAAATTGGCTTACCCACGACGAAGGTGGATGATGCGGTAGGAGTTCACTTTGTCCTCCTCCATCAGTGCTTGGCCATAGATGCGTCCCTCCATTGCGAGCTTGAAGAGGATGATAGGGTTTTTCTTGAGAGGAGAGAGGGTTTTTTGTCTAAAGAGGTGGAGAGCTCAGATACTTGTTTGCAGGTGAGGACGGAAGGTGAAGCAGAGGTGTAGATTTATAGCCAAAATTGGGACTTGGAATGTGAATCAGCGGTCGCTTCCCATTAATGATGGATACTGTGCATGCAGGGTAATCGAGTGGTCGGTCAAATCAATTCAGATCATCAGTTTCCGAGAAAGCCGATTGATTCACATTCACCGTCCGAATCGGCTGTTAAAGTCAGAAAGCTCAATCAGGAAAGTAACAAGCATTGACTGGGGCCACACATCAATTTTATAATTGGCTATTCTGGAATCGGCTATCAGGAAAGAGCAATATTGCCAATTTGAAAATAATATCATAGCCGTTGATTCAGGGAAAGGATGTCTTGATAGAATGATGAACTATTACATGTAGTGTTTGAGTTACATCTCAAAGAAGTTTCTAAGTGCATCTAAGGCACCAATCCTAACAGCATCTACTTGAGACTACACTTGCTCATCTTCAACTGCTGACGCAGAGGCACTCTTCAGATTTTTGGCTATTTGCTTGTCTACTCTAATAGTATTTATCAATTCTTGCTACTGGAACTTCAAATTGTCGATTACTGGAGTCAAGGCTGATTCACTCTGAGCAATGGCGGCATTCACCTCTTGAAGCCTTTTCTCCAATGTAGTCCTCTCAATTTTCGGACTTCCAAATCTAGGCTTCATGTCATCTATAGATTTTTGAAGATTTTTCGGGAAGAACCCAAACTTTTAACCTTCTCTATATTGGAGGTTTTTTGTTCCACCAAAGAAGACCTCTCATTCAGGTTGTCTTGTGCTTTCTTTATTCTTGGGGCCTCATATTCACTTGATGCGATCTTGGTGATAGGCTCCCAGAGGTTTGAAGGTAGAGTTTCTTTGATTTCTTCAATAATGCTGCGATGAGTTTGACATTCGGACCAAAACAGCTGTGCTCTGAAGAAAAGGCAAGATGTCTTTTAGCCGATTTAGTGTTGAAGCAACGAGGCTTTTCTTTGATAGAAATTAGAGAAGTGATCTCATCTTCATTGAGGAGATGAAGGGAGCTGAAAACAGAACTATTGTTAGATAGAAAAGTCCGCATAATGATTTTAGATTAATGTTTGATATCAAAAAGTACCTTCTCTTTGGGAGGAACAGCTGATGTATTCTCATCACCAGCTTGCTGGATCGGCTCATTTTTATCGGCATGATGAGAAGTTGATGAGGAAGTAGGATTCCGCCTAGCTATATCTTGATGATCTGAATTAAAGGTGTCAGAACAAGAAACTAAAACTTGTGAGTTAATTCGAGGAGTGGTCATTCTTACCATTAGGTGAACTTTGGCCGGGAAGAGCTGGCCACATGAATCGAGAGAACTCGAGGGCGATCGAAGCCTCTTCCGATAATAAAATAGCTGATGAAAGGAGACATTCAACAGAGCTATAAATGCAGGAGAGCTGTCATCATGCTTACCTCTGCTCTTGCTGGAGAAATTTCTTTCTCAATTTGTGGGGACTCTTCCTGCTGAGGTTGAGGCTGTGGAGATGTTTGTTGAGGAGCAGCAATGTTCACTAGAGCTCTCTATACAAAAGAAGGTTTAAATAGCCAGTCTGTGAATAAAAAATCAAAGAGAATTGGCTTACCTTAGACACCTTGGATTTTTCTACTTAGGCACCTTTGATGAGTTCCCTGCATTAGTGATCTTACGCTTTAATGGTTGTACCACGTCAGGGGTTGCAGGGGTCCTCATGAAGGCTTTTAGAGAAGGAGCTCCAAAACCCAGTCTTGCCTTTGGGCAAGGGATTAAATATTTGATGGGGCTCCCTCTCCTATCAACAGCAGGAGCTTCTGATGCTTCATCCTGCAAGGTGAAAGAGTTAGTACAAGGAATAAAGTCATTTTTGGAAAGAAAGCAAGATATAAATTTTACCTTTCCATCAGAGTGGTAATTCATGTCCAAAGCATGGCGAGTAGATGAACAGCATTGCAGAAGAGGTGTGACTTCCACTCCTTCCACCAGTCATCATGCGAGAATAGAAGTGAAGGTGGCTACAGTCCATTCTGGTGGGGTATATGTTAGAAGCTCTGTTCCCAAATTGAAAACCCTATTGGCCTCAAGGCCGTTGGTGATTCCTTCCCTTGGTTTCAATTTGTTTGTAAAATACAGAGAAGGGGGAAGTTGTCCAAGGCCAAGTTGGTGAGCTACAAAGCATGGGTTATAGAACTCATAAGTCAGCATCATCTCAGGATCATTTGGCATTTTTGCCTCGGCCATGCCTGAAACCAACTTTCAAATCTGAAGTCAGTGGGATGGGTTAAACTATTGTCATTATCTTCATCATATGGTAGCCAGACTAGATGAGCAGCACCAAATCCTCTATAGAACAGCTTGAAGAATTGACCCTTGTTGAAGTTAACGAAGAGAGTTGTTGCTGCCTCCCCATAATTCAAGCAACCTCTGATGGTTTGTTTCTTGGACTGCTCCAAATAGCCATATGAAGGGAAGGACAGATCTCTGAGATTAGGCCTGATGAATTTATGCATGTACAGATTCAGCCAGATCTGTAGCAACCACCAAGGATGGGGATAGTACCAATTGCCTCCCCAAGCAAAAGTTTGGCTGCCACTTTGTTCATCAAGTTGTAGAAGCTGCCAACCGTTCTGTAAGGAATTTGTTGTTAAAAGTTGGACCAAGGGTGGCTCCACAAAACACAAACTTCTCAAGCCACATGTTGAGGAAGGCTATGTGTTCTGTCTCTTCTACTGATGCAGAGGACTTCGAGTAGTTCTTGATGTAGTTGGGCCAATTGGATGAATCAGAAATTTTTCCCATGTTCTTTGGTCCCTTGCTCAAAAAGTCATGAGGATTGGTTGATCTAGTAATCTCTAATCCAGTCAACATAAAAACATCAGCAAGGGTAATGGTCATTGGCCCATGTCCGAATATGAAGGTATTGGCAGAGGTAGACCAGAAATAAGAAATAGCTATCAACATGGGCTCGTTCTTCTTCAGCTCTGATAAAGTAAGTGTGATACATTGATGGATCCTTGTGGCCTCCCACGCATCTCCCTTATTCTCTCTTACTCTCAGAAGCCAGTTTCGCTAGCCAGGGGGTGCGTACGGCCAGGTTCTAAAGGCATTTGGCCAAGAACTCATGTCAATTGTAGAAGTTTTGAAAGGGGTCCGTTTAGTCTCCTCATTGATAAAGATGACTTGATCTGGATTGCCCATTGGCCCCAAAAAGAAAGTGTTGGCTCAGGTTGGGATGAGCAGTTCATTTTGAAGAGCCTAACAGTTGCGAGTAAGCAAAGATTTAGCATATTGAAGTAATGATTAGGCATTGGGAAGAGACGAATACTTACCTCAGGTACATGATTCAAAGTCACCATCGAAACAGAAGAAATGGTGGATTCCATCGGTTGATTGCTTGAGGATATGGTGGCTAGGGTTTGTGCCAAAAGATGAGAGTATTTTTGGAGGAAGCAGTTCAACTTGGTGTGGTTGAGCGCTGGAGAAGATGAGATTGAAATTTTGGAATGAAATCAATTTTATCCCAAAATTGGGGGCATGTGTTTGCACCAAATTTTGGACTGGGCATGTGCGCGAACTGAGGCTTGCTAAAGACACTATTGCCCGAGATCGGCTAAGTGCTGATGACAGCTGTTTGTTGGGGAATTGGCTATTTTAAGGCAGATCGGCTAAGTTAGTCGACTGAATGACAAAGCTTGATTCCATGTCGGTTCCGACCAGGTTTAGTGATCTTCGGTGCATTAGATGCATGGGACTCTATAGGAAGGCAGTGTGGAGCCCGAGTTATCATCTTCTAGTAGTTTTTGTTTATTTTCCATAATTTGTGATTCGTATTAGACGTGGACTCGTCAAAGCCCGGGGTATAAATACGTACACCCCAGCAATTGTAAGGATTATTCAACAATCAATCAAATATACATCCCGGCTTTACGCCAAACCCTTAGGAGTAGGAGTAACGTAGATGTCAGCGAGTTCTTCCTCGAGCTAGGCTGCATCGGCATTGACCGACTTGGTCTAATTACTATTATGGCTGCATGGTTTTGACTCCACTGTTAGTAGTTAGATTGCAAATTTGACAAGTTTAACAGATTTGTCGATATTAATCTGGATTATTGCAATGCACGTTGGATCTATTTATGTTGTATTGATTAAACTAGATCGGCTAAAGGTTTTTATGCTTTTCACGTGTATTAGAAATAGCCATTTTAGTTAAGTCTTTACTATTTTGGTTACCTTCAAGCATGGATGTTGACTTTCTAGTCAACAGCCTTCATCAGTTAGGGCGCCATGTTCGCCTTCCTTTTGGGTCATCCAGCTCTCGTGCTGTCAAAATATTCGATTTAATACATTATTATCTTTGGACATCTCCCATTGCTAGTGTGTCTGGTTACAACTATTATCTCATAATTATTGATGATTTTTCTAATTATGCTTGGACATTTCTGCTTCATCTTAAATCCGACACCTTTGTCACTGTTGACGGTAGATAAGTGTCAATTTTAACTGTCAACGAGACATGAAAAGGACCTAAACATAATTACCACTTAGACATAGGGGGGTTTACTGCATAATTCCATGAGTTTTGGTGAATGTCTGTTTGTGCAGGGTGTCAGCTGAAAAGAACCAAAGAAGGCCCACATGTCAGGTTTACATAGAGACAAAGGGGCTACGCACAACTTTTCTATAATCTAAGAGGTACGACAAGACTCTGGAGCAAAATCGGAGGCGAAACGGGTCGGAACCCGGGCAGCCGCCCAAGGGGTCCGGGCGCGCGCCCCACCTGCAGAGCCAATCAGGAGTGATCTTGTAGATCCTGCCTCCACCGTCTTTGAGGATTAATAAAAAGTCGCTGGTTAAGGTCGGTTTGATCCGACGGCTGCGGTGCATCCTAGGGGCCTATATAAACAGGCCCAGACCCTAGGGTTTCCGCCTCATTCCATTCATTATCATCTCATTCAGAGGGAGAGGTGTCCCATGAAAGGATGACCTCTCCTCTCTAGAGAATTAGGGCTAGACATTCCAATGTAGTATATTAGATCTAGATGGTAGTTAGGGAAAGTGGAGCTGTGCTCTGGTTCTGGAGAAGTCTTCAGAGATTTGTTATGTCTTTGTATCTATTCTTTGCAAGACTTATGCTTTAATATATTTATCTTCTTTATTTACTTTTATGCCTATCTTGTGATTGTTTAGTATAGTTTTTATACTTTAGGATGGGATCTCCGCTCGCATCGAGTGCTCTAGTTATCCTAGGTGATTAGAGTAGTAATCGATAGTGTAGGCATGGTGTAGGTTACTAGAGGTGATAGCTCTCTCAGGCCACTACAGTCCACCCCGTTCGGGTTGGTGTTTCATAGAGCTTTTTGGCAGCCTTCCCCCGACTACTTTCTTCCCAGTCTCTTTCGAGAGTCAGAAAGGTACTGTTGCTCTAAAGTGCTATTGTGTGATCGCTATATCTATCCATCCTTTGTTATCATAGAACTAGAGTAATCTAACTACTAAAAGGAATCAAATGATATCGTTTCCACAAAACTAATGACCCCCTCCCTAATACCACTCCCCGCACCATAACGCCCCACCCGCGTCTCCCGTGAAAAAAAAGCCGTCGGTCCCGTAATTCTCTTCTCCACTCCGTAACCCCCGCTTCCCCACTCCGTAATCTGCCCCCGCGCATGACCTCACCTCGCAGCTCCCTGTCCGCGAACCACCACCTGCCTCCCACCCGTGCACGTCGCTCGCCTCCGGGGAAGACGACGCGGTCAGCCGAGGCCAGGGCACCGCCAACGCCTCGGCCCCCACCGCTGGCCCACCACGCACGCTGCGCACGCCTCCTAGCTCCTGGCTCCGTGCTCGTCCGCGGCCGCCAACGTGCTCACTCGACGCCAAATCGCCGCCAGCGCCGGCCCCAGCCGCCGTCCGCCCGCCCAGCTCCGCGGCCGCCGACGCGCCTCCAACACCGGCCCCAACGCGCCTCCACCACTGGCCCCAACCGCCGTACGATCCTAAAATTAGTTTACTGAACAATGCTGTAGTTTAGTTTGGAGCAACAATTTAAGAAGCAAGTGACGATACGGTAGTATGGTTGAAAATTCTTTCATCATGATGTACTTGAGTGCTTTGGACTAAAATTCAGACTAAAATTTACAATTCTAATTATAAATTCTGAAAGGCATTATGCTCTTCTGGTTCAAGACCCACAAATGGTTACTGAAATTTTTGTCAAACCACTGAATATTTATGGACAGGGAGGTATCCTTAACAAAGGTTGCGGTAGCCTTGGAACTTGTAAGTTCTCTTTAGATAGTTCTTCCTTTTGTTTCCCGGGCATATATTGTGATTTCATTCTCACATACTTTATTTTATTCTGGAGGCGAAGTGCACATAGGTGCACTTGGAGACCACCACCTCGCCCTTGCCAAGATGCTCACCACTGGTTTCTGACCCATTTTCGAAATCCCCGTGGCTGTGATTTGGAATATGTGAGTTCATTGTATACTGGAGGAAACTTATCTGTAGATGCTCAATATTTAACTTCTTTAGAAGCTCAATAGTTACCTTATCTGTGGCAATATGTAGGGAATGGTTTTACTTCAGTGAATTTGTTGACCTTCTTGATATTTGCTGATTGAGTCTGGGGTTACAGTCTCTCTGAAACCATTGTTCTCTTGCAGATTCTTCATCGCCAGCTCGATAATTGATCTTACAGTACTCGGTCTTAACCATACAGAAGGTCACCAATTCTACAAGGTCAGCAACTTCACTATTATGCTTACAGGTGGAGGCTTGGCCCTGTCTTTTGTTATGCTTTGCTCTGAATGTTCCTAGCCCTTGTGTGATTTGATCTGCTTTCCTCCGAAAGTCATTTCCATTCTATGAAATCAGATTAGCATTGTATGTGCACCCTTTTGGCCTATAAATATATTTAGATGAAGTTTAACCATCGCTCGGTGTGTTCATAATTTTAATGGATAGCTGTTAACCTGAAGGATCACCCAAGAAATTCATGCAAAGTTCAGATCGCACATAGATGACATGGCTGCAGCAATCTATTTTGATGCTGGCATGTAGCAAGGGTCCTGCAAGGCAGCAATTCAGCTACTAGAAATTTTTTGCGCACTTTGCATGCCCTATCCCAGCGGTGCCCTTCTACCGAGAAGTATATTTTGACCAAGCTGTGCCACAAAATATTGAAATTATAGTGTTTCTCAGACCACCATTATTTACATTTTAGATGTGTCGGATACCTAAATTAGGGGGTTATTAACCTGGGGGATGGGATGAACAGAACCATCATTGTCTCCCCCAAATCCCGCTTAGTAAAAATTCAAAACCAATCCAGCACTCGCCTCGAGCCATACTGGGCCGGCCCACGAATGGGTTCAAATGGCCCGGGCACGCCCAACAGAGGCAAGGCCTATCCTCCTGACCCCTCAAATGGGCTGGCTACCCCTCTAAAGGGACTCCAGACGCTCGTACGGGGGCATTCAATGCTTGCCAACCACTCTCTGCCCAACTCCATGGCTACAGAAGCAGTCACAGGGAGCCAAGGACCGATCCCATCAGCTTTTACCGTCCATGCTCTGTAAATCAAGGCGCTCAATGGCACTATTGCGCCATACCAAGCACTGTGCCACAAACAACACCCCCTCGAAACGTAATGGTCAACACTCGGCCCGCGTTTCCCGCAGCTCAGTCCCATCGACCTGGGCCTCAACCCCTCGAAACACCCCTCGAAACGGTCATTACCCGCCTCGGACATGATGGCTACAGAGTTTCGCACAGGCATTAATACATCACCAGTCATCTCCTACCTCGACGGGCGTCAGAGAAGGACAAGCCAGCCATCATCGCACATGCCTCTACAGGACCAGCCATGCCCTGACACGCCTCTACAGCATCGATGACTCGATCGGCATCAACGCCTTGACGTCACCCCACGATCGCCCTAATCACTATGGACCCCTGTGCCTCCCTTTCGCCTATAAAAGGGGACGCCAGGGCCTAGTATAGAAGGAAGGCGACACCACACAACATTGCAACACAACACGAGCTCTCGTTATTGCAAATGCTCAAGTCATCACGACACGCTTGTATCCACCCCTGTACAAGCACCTCGGTGCAGATAATACAAGTCATCCCCCCCCCCCCCCGGGACGTAGGGCGTTCTTTTGCCCAAACCAGGATAAACCCTTGTGTCCTCCTTGCATCAACATCCGAATTAGGGAGCACGCGATGCAAATTTACTTGTTGGTGTTAGGCCCCCCCGGTCAAAACACCGACAGTTGGCGCACCTGGTAGGAGTAGCGCGTGTCACTAACAATTTGTTGCTTTTCTTCCGGATGGCAGATTCCACTTCCCCACTTTCGCATGCTACGATCATCTGGTTCGGGAGCTTGGAGTTCGTGTCGCTCGGCTCGGGCCATGACATAACTCTGCTCTCGGTCGGTGACACGAGCGGAGGCCACAACGCGCCCCCACGTTCAGGAGGAGCGCTGCGCCAGTCATGCCACCACGGCTCTCCTCCCAGGAGGAGGCGTCGTCGGCGCCACCGTCATCGCCAGCCCGTACTCGGGCAGACGCCATCAGCGCTCCCCCATCCTCGGTGTTGGACGTGGGTCTCCCTGCAGGGCACCTGCCCATCTCGTGCCCAGGGATAGGGAGCGAGCCAGCGGACCTCCATGAGGATGCCGATTTCACCTTCACCAGGTGCACGTCGAGGGAGCCCGGCGCGGTCTCCCCGGCACACGTACCGTCATCGCCACCCAATCGGCTATCGCACGGGGTCGACAGGTCCCGTCGACAGCTTCCGTTCGGCCCCAACAACGCCGCCACAACGTACTCCGCCGGGATGCACGCCACTATGAGTGTGCACGAGGACGGCCCGGGGGCTCCCCCGCACGCTGCTATGGATTTTGAGCCAACGTGGCCGGCATCTCAGGACCACGGCTTCGTGCGCGCCGTAGCTCCGAGGCGCTACACCCACGGTACCATGCGACGGTAGCTCGAGGAGGAGCCACGCGGGGAGCCGTGCACCTTCTACTCCGGCACCTTCGACCTCGACCTCGACCACTACGATGTACGGTGAAGCCAGGGACGCACGGGCTGACGGATAGCAAGGGATCGACCTTCGCCAACGCATGAAACATCAAGCAGCTACGTCACTCTTACCTTTAGGCCTCGAGGCCTTGTACATTTCTGTATTTATGTACACATATCGCATCATGAATGAATAAAAAGTCCATGACCCTAGTACTTTTACTTTCGTTCGTAACTCGAGGCAGAGTTGACTCTACCCCTCGATGCCTCTCTTCCTTCTACTCCTCGAGGTACACTTCGTGATAGAGTAGGAGGCGCCTCGAGACCTTCAAGGGTCACGGGCTGCCAAGCCGGGAACTCTCCTACGCCCCCAGGCTAAGGTACTCCCACTTGCTCCCCCCTCGAAGGACTCGAGCGCGCGTCCAACACTCACGTCAAGAAGCGGAGCATCCAGGCTAGTACAAGTAAGAGCGGCTCGAGAAATAAAAGCAACTAGAATGCGTTCAGATGCGCTTTAGTTCTTTTCTATTTCTACTCGTAACTTTGAGGTAGACGCGCCCATGCTCCCACAAGGTTGAGCCTCCCTCGGGGGCTAACAGGGGGGTACCCCCTAAAAAGTCCCCGAAAAGCACTTTCTTTTTGAAAAATCGACGCCTCCTTTTCCTCCCACACTTCGAGTGCGCTCCGCGACTAAGGTAGGAAGAACGGCTTGAGCCCCTAAGGGGACAGAAATGGTCGAGCCGGGGGCTCGCCCATGCCACTGGGCTAAGGCACCCCCACTCACTACTCCACCCCTCGAGGAGCTTAAGCATGCATCTAACTCCTAAGTCAAAGGCAAAGCTCGAACGAGTCAGGAATAGGACCGCTCGAGGACAAAAGAAGCTTAACTTCTTGTTGGCATTTCATAACGCAATCACTAGAATTGTTATGTCCCAGTGGTCACGCCAAGAAATGCCAGGTGATAGTCGTGTTCTATAGATAACATCCGCAAGCGCACGGATCTATCATTGCAGCATTTCACCCGGGGAGTATTCTCACGGTATCGTATTTATATTTCCCATAGAAAGGCATGGTGTAGAGGTGTCTAAACATGGATATGGATACTTGACTTCACATCATCGAAATGTGACACTAGTGCTATACAGGGGTAAGTGTAATGGTATTGCAAGATAGTGGACACACATTTGGCCAAACTCAAAGATAAAGTGTAAAAGCAAGAATAAACGAATGAACAAATAAGGAATAAATCTAAGTGGAGTAGGTAGGTCATACATAGCAATGTCATGAACAGCTAAGTCATATAATCTATAGGGTTAGAGATGGGTCGAGCCTAAAGTAACAGGGAGACCCCGCAGGGGTCCGGCCCGATAGAGGCATTTATGAACTCCTACACGACATGCGGACGTGGGGGATTACAAGGGACGGACAAGGCTGTCACCACCCGCCGCCTACCCTCAACCGTGGCATGCCGTCATATCCGAAGGCTCTCGTATCCGGACACCACGTCCGCATATTAGAGAACTACCTATATTCCCCGCGGACTCCCACCCTACGGATGGATGAGCTAGAACATAGGCAAACCCGAAGGAACGACGAACCGTTACTCCATTCTCATCAGGACCTCTAATCCTATAAAGTATATGAACAACGAAGAACAACGAAGAACATGCTAAGCAATGATCATTAGAACTTTGGTCTAGTCCATATGAATCATGTTTAGCAAGAACGCAACCATACTCTAGTTCATGAACAAGGCTACATAATAAGATCAGGAACTTAAAATAGGAAGAACACTCCATAATATATTACCAAGTGATGAATCTTCTTCCTAGGAGACAAGCCCTCCTTGATAGCTCAACCTAGCTCCTAAGCTACTTGACTAGGCTGAAGAACAAGAGTAGAGGAGAATGGCTCAAATGAATGTGTGTTGTGAAAATGAAAACTTCTCCCCTTTTATATCTTGAGCAGGTCGGTTTGGAGCTAGATTTGGAAGGAACGCCAGCGCACCACCCTCTTCTGTAATAAATGAATAACTTCCAGGAAGATGGCCCTATCTGGCAGGCTGGGGGGCGCGAGCGCGCCCCTGGCGCGAGCACGCCAGGTTGGAGCCGCCCCCCAACCGACCTTGGCTGGTGGGCCCCTCCTGTCAGGTGTGTCGAGGTGGTGTGGTGTTTGGCCCATTTATGCTCTGGTTGGGCCTGTCTCCTTCTTGTGCCTCTTTTACGCTTTGCCGGAAAGCGCCTTTTCTGTATAAAATTCCCTGTACTTGGTATATTTCCTGCAAACATTGCTAAACTCCAGGTACAAGTGGAATTCGTTTAATAGCACAAGTGTATGCTCCCTTTTTCGTCTTAAGTTGGCGGTTAAAAAGTGTCGATAAGGACCGCCAACAAGATCCCCCAAGCTTACCCTTTGCTCGTCCCAAGCAAAGTTGGGCTTTTTGGGTTGTTGATTAGGGGCTGCTTCTATGCCGATCGTATTTCTAATATACCATAGTTATACGCATGTTCTCCACTGAATTTGAATAAACCAGCATTTCTATCCACCCTTTTATTTTCTTGCTTCAATGGGGCTTTTTTGGCTCCCAAGTCTTGGGTGATTGCAAGGTAGAACAAAGACCGCGGCGTGCTTATCATTTGTCCAAAGTTTGACCATTCTTCTAGAGGTTTTGAGAATTTTTTATAAAAGAATACCTAAGTTCCTCAAATGATTCTCTCGATCACTCAATGTGTATAGTAACCTCACCAAAGGCATTTTGAGATTTTACCTTCTACCTACCACTAAAAAGCTGAGAATGGAGTTTTGGGTTAGTATGCAAGTGGGCATACTTGTATCACATATATTGTAAGGTCAAGGATCGAACCTTACGGGGATTAAGCCATACACCTTGATTGAGATGTGCAAGTATGTGGGATGGAAAAATTTTTCCTAACTTTTGGATGTTTTTGTGTACTCCATGCATCATGTCTCTCTTTTATTTGAATGATGATAACGATAAAGGAAGAGTATGGGCTATGAATGAAACAACTTCTTTCTTCTCTTTTTCTCTTCTTCTTTTTCTCTTTCCCCTTTTTTTTGAACGGGGATCTAAAGATTTTCCCGTTGAATTATTGCACTATCCTACCTTTCCTCCTTTTTTTAGGAATGAATACATGGCCCATCTCGATGAATGATTAATGAAAAATGGAGAGAGACGTCATGATGAAAATGCAAGGAGTACTTTTTGGTGGCTAATGAATGCGCGATCCTTAGGATAAGTATTGGCATTTTTATTTGGTGGAAAGGTGGTGCACAACTCTTAGTGTAAGAGTTGGCGGATGGAAATGGGTGCCTGTTGTGCACGACTCTCATTGTAAGAGTCGGCGTTTTATTTGGTGGGTGCAAGTAAATCTCAATCGTGGGTGTAAGGTCATAATCTCGCATCGGTAACAATCCGACCGAACTTACGAACAAGCAGCGTATGAAGATTTGTACTACAGATAAATCATATGGCTCTGGTGGGTATTTCATAATCTTTGAGGAACTTTTCGTTTTTGATCATTTTGGAAATAAAAAACTTCGGAAATCAAGTCGTACTCTAGAGCAAAATCATAGCGATGGCTATAGCACTATATCATACCCCGCAATAATTTAGACAAGAGAAATCAAATGCTCCCACTAAAACAAGTTTTTCAGGATGAGACATTTCTAGCCAATAAACCCTAAATCTAGAGAAAACATGATTATAACTAGGGTATAAAGAAACAAGAGACAGAGCAACCTCATCATTTCAACAAGGGTGAACTACACATTTTTACAAAGCACATACCGAGAGGCACAGGAATAAGAATATTTTTTTTAATAAATGCATAAGAACAGGAATTAAACATGCTAAAGAGAAATAAAATGACTGAGAAATAAATATGCAATGCAAGGTACCTTTGGGGGTCCTCCCCCAAGCTAGCATGAAGCTCACTGTCAGGGTGATATCCCATGAACCTCCAGAACTCCTCGTGTTGAGCCTGGTCGTGCTGCATCTATGCACTCAAGTCGTCCCATCTCTGTCCCATTTGTGCCTGCCAATCATGGGTCTCCTGCACAAAGGAAGTGAGAGAGTGCTGTATTTCACCTGTCTGGATCTGCAGCTCTCCGATGCGGGTGCCGAGGGCTTCTATCTCGGGGTTGTGTCGTGGCTGGACTGGTGGTGGAACATCATCGTACTGCTGCCGTTGGTGCTCCCACTCGTCCATGCCCACCTCGGCCCATGTATCTGTGGTCGGCGTGGGAGGTACAAACTGGTCCCAGCTCCCGCTGCCCTGTGGAGCGTATCCTGTGTAGTTGTGGTAGGGGGCCCATTCTTGGTGCAGCCCGGTCTATGAGGAACTGGGGCCTGCTTTGTCCTCCGCTCAGCCTCGTCGTGTCCTGCTGGTGAGTTCTTCCCTACGAATATCTTCAGCAGTCTTGAGCACAAAGGTTAGTGACTGGCAATTGCGCAAATAGTAATCCGGGTTAGGTAACCGGATCCTATTTTCATAGCCAGGGAAAAAGAAGAAAACTCATCCTTTGTGCCATTGGTGGTCAACATGTGCCCTTGGATCAAAGTGGTCAAATCACAAATGGGTCGAGGAATAGGAATGTACTCAACAAACTCTCCCTCCAAAATACCCATAGCGTTGGCAACACGAGTGACAAGAGAGGTGCACAAAACTGAATACTTGTTGCGAACTATGTCTTGCCAATGACGGACGATCTCCCTCATGGGAGATACCTTGATTTTCTTGACAATGGCATAGAGCAACTTAAGTTCGGCTATGCGCACCCATCTACAAACACTAGTGGGGAAGAAAACCATGCAATCCAACGATGCATAAATCTCAGGGTGGGATGATGGATTTGGGTGTTCTGGGGTTTGAAAGATCAGAACTCAACCCTCCCGAGAAATCTCTTCCTAAAACTTGTTTCGATCAAAACCGATGGTG
Organism: Themeda triandra; assembly: GCA_018135685.1. Classification (NCBI taxonomy): domain Eukaryota; kingdom Viridiplantae; phylum Streptophyta; class Magnoliopsida; order Poales; family Poaceae; genus Themeda; species Themeda triandra. The sequence goes on along the minus strand of JAENPR010001860.1, from coordinate 44,839 downwards.
GCAAAATCAAGATCGAGGAAGCATCTTCGATTAAAACCCAAATGAACACTAAGTTCCTTCCATGAAAGCTCATGCTCCTCATTGAACAAACGGAAAATAACACCATCGTTGGTTTCTTGCAAAGTGCTGAGGAACTGTATGGTTAGGAGGCGTGAACCTCATTTCTCCACGGGTTCAACATCCTCCCAACCAACAGACCTCCACACAAGATTGAATTCATCATCCATACCTATGCGGCGGAGGAGGTTGGAGTCGTAGACTTGAGTGTGGAGGAAGAGGCGATCCTTGAGGTGGAAGTAGGCTTGCATCTCCCGACCTTCTTACAAGTCGAGGTACAGCTTGTACTCCTCATCCATGACTTGCTCTTGTGGCATTTCCGGCGCCACCTCTTCCTCTCCGGCTCCTTCAACCTCCTCAGGCTGCTGCACTTCCACGGAGGTCTCGGGAACTTGAGAGCTCGTTTCGCCGAGGTGACGCTTGGAGCATCTCCTAAGCAAGCTCCCGATTCCTGCCATGGCTCAAGAGTAGAGAGAGCTTCTTGGGTGTGAAGGGTTAGTAGAGAATGAACTTATACACCCAAGAGTGCTCTCGCTACTTGCTCTACTCAAAAGATGTTGGAAAAATTGCTTGAAGAATGAAGTGGGGAAGTGAGGGGAGTGAAAGTGAGTGAGTGTGAGAGGGGTGAAGCTCCACCGCTGGCTCCTCCTCTATTTATAGGCCAAACACCCGGCCATGGGAGTGGGAGCAACAGCTCCTAGCCGTTGGGCGCTGGCAGCAGGGCAGAGCTGCCTCGGCTGGCGCGGCCGCGCCCTCGGCACGCGCGCGCCAGGCCGAGCCCGCCTGCTGCCCCCTTTGGCAGGTCGCTCCCAACGGCCATTTCAAAAATGTGGCCGTTGGGGGTTGTTGTCCCGGCCCAAAACTTCCCCCATTTTTGAATTTCCAACAAATTTTGATCAAAAACAAATTTTCAAAAATTATTTTAAAAATAGTTTTTAATAACGAAAAAATTTATTCCTTCTAACTAACTTATTTTCAGAATTTTTGGGACAAAAATTTTTGAAAATAAAATTTATTTTATTTGCTCACTAAAAAGTGAGTGCAAAAAAGAAAATACTTTTACAAATAAAGAAAGATTTTTTATATATATATAATCGACGGTTTACACGTCGGCCGGGGCTCGCCAATTTTTAAGTCCGTTGAGCGGGACTTCCTCCCTCATCAATGTTGACTTGATGATTCATCTGGCCCGGGAGAACTGGGCCCAGATTTCTTTGCCTTAGTCCCGGGTTGCCGTTTTCTTGGCGGGTTCTTATTTTCTTCTGCCGGCTTGGGATAGCCATTAAATCGAAGGTTGATCACCTTTTGTTTGAAGTGAAAACTGGCTATTCCTTTCGACATATAGTGCTACCTTGGTGGTGAAGAGGAATGGTCGATCGAGAATGAGTGGTCCTTCTTCTCGTGTCCCCCGTGTTGAGGATGACGAAATCCACTGGGACGTACTCATCCTTGATCCTAATTAGGATATCTTTTGTCACTCCCTCAGGCTGTGTGATAGTCCGATCTGCCATCTGCATCATGAATGCTGGCGGGGACAGAGGTCCTCCCAACACTTTCTCGTATGTTGCTTTAGACATCATGTTGACACTAGCTCCGAGGTTGCAACAGGCATTGTCAATCGTGTGTGGGCCTATTGTGATGGTGATGGTCGGTCAGCCTGGATCTCCCTTCTTTTCCAAGACAGAACCCCAACTGGGACATGGCTTACCAGGCCATGTTGAGATCATGTTAACTTGGAATGGTGGTCGAGAATAGCCACTGTTTCCTCCTCGTTGTTGGCGGAACCCGTTGTTGATGTATGCTGCTTCTTCACAGGTCTCAGGGCAGTCACCCGCCGAGTGGCCAACATTACCACAGACTTCGCAAGTCATGCGAGAGTCCATGGTTTTGATGGAGTCGGATGTGCTAGCTATGGTACATTCCTCCATCTTCTTGAGGAGTAGCTCTATCTTAGCAGCAAGCATATCAGTTTCTTTGACTGTGTGCATGCCCTTCTGTTGCTTGGTTGGGGCCCTATCTTCCCTCAAGCTTGGTTTTCCACCACTTTGTTGACTAAAGCCGTAGCTTTGTCAACTGTGAGTGATAGGAATGCTCCTCCAGCAGTGGCATCGAGGTGCCCCTTCGACATGGGTGTTAACCCATTGTAAAAGTTCTGGAGCACCAGCCACTCCTCCATCCCGTGAAGAGGACAATCTTGAATATAAGTGTCTCCCACGCTTCAGGGATAGGTTCATGCTGCGTTTGCTGGAAGTTGGTAATTCTTCTCTTAGGGCATTTGTTTTGCCCATGGGGAAGAATTTGGCGAGGAATGCCGTGGAACACTTGTTCCACATGCTCACCGCTTCTCTGTCCTTGTAGAACCACTGTTTCGCCTTCCCTAAGAGGGAGAAGGGAAACAGACGGAGCCTGATTATGTCAGCAGCTATGTCCTTGATGGTGACTATGTCACAGAGCTCCATGAAGCATTACAAATGAGCATTTGCATCCTCATTGGGTAGTCCATTGAATGGACTTGATTGAACCATCGTGATGAGCCCAGTCCTGAGCTCAAAGTTCTTTTCCGCTGTGTTGACAATGGGCCCCGTGGGCACATGGGCACGACGGAGCCGAGAACTCGCGGATTGACTTCGGGCCATTTTTGATGGTGTGGAAGGTACTAGTTCAGCTGTCAGTGGAGCTGCCTCGGGATTCATATCAAAGTTCTGGCAAATGAACTAGTCCTATACTATCCTGTTTTCATCCATAACAGACGAAAACATGAAAGTTAGCCTGCATAGAATATGTCCATTTCTAATGAAGTCAATTCATATCCATGTTTATTCTAGATTCTTTTCAACCAATGCCTTCCCCAGCAATGGCGCCAGAAATGCTTGTTGGCATTTCTTAACGCAATCACTAGAATTGTTACATCCTAGTGGTCACGCCAAGAAACGCCAGGTGATAGTCATGTTCTATAGATAACATCCGCAAGCGCACGGATCTATCATTGCAGCATTTCACCCGGGGAGTATTCTCAGGGTATCGTATTTATATTTCCCGTAGGAAGGGATGGTGTAGAGGTGTCTAAACATGGATATGGATACTTGACTTCACATCATCAAAATGTGACACTAGTGCTATACAGGGGTAAGTGTAATGGTATTGCAAGATAGTGGACACACATTTGGCCAAACTCAAAGATAAAGTGTAAAAGAAAGAATAAACGAATGAACAAATAAAGAATAAGTCTAAGTGGAGTAGGTAGGTCATACATAGCAATGTCATGAACAGCTAAGTCATATAGTCTATAGGGTTAGAGATGAGTCAGAGCCTAAAGTAACAGGGAGACCCCCACAGCCGGTCTGCCAGCCGATAGAGACATTTACGAACTCCTACACGACATGCGGACGTGGGGGATTACAAGGGACGGACAGGGCTGTCACCACCTGCCGCCTACCCCTCAACAGTGGCATGCCATCATATCCGAAGGCTCTCTCGTATCCGGACACCATGTCCGCATATTAGAGAACTACCTATATTCCCCGCGAACTCCCACCCTACGGATGGACGAGCTAGAACATAGGCAAACCCGAAGGAACGATGAACCATTACTCCATTCTCATCAGGACCTCTAATCCTATAAAGTGTATGAACAATGAAGAACATGCTAAGCAATGATCATAAGAACTTTGGTCTAGTCCATATGAATCAGGTTTAGCAAGAATGCAACTATACTCCAGTTCATGAACAAGGCTACATAATAAGATCAGGAACTTGAAATAGGAAGAACACTCCATAATATATTACCAAGTGATGAATCTTCTTCCAAGGAGACAAGCCCTCCTTGATAGCTCAACCTAGCTCCTAAGCTACTTGACTAGGCTAAAGAACAAGAGTCGAGGAGAATGGCTCAAATGAATGTGTGTTATGAAAATGAAAACTTCTCCCCTTTTAGATTTTTAGCAGGTCAGTTTGGAGCTAGATTTGGAAGGAACACCAGCGCACCGCCCTCCTCTGTAATAAGTGAACCGCCTCCAGGAAGATGGCTCCATCTGGCAGGCTGGGGGGCGCGAGCGCGCCCCTGGCGCGAGCGCGCCAGGTTGGAGCCGCCCCCCAACCGACCTTGGCCGGTGGGCACCTCCTGTTAGGTGTGTCGAGGTGGTGTGGTGTTTTGGCCCATTTATGCTCTGGTTGGGCCTGTCTCCTTCTTGTGTCTCTTTTACGCTTTGCCGGAAAGCACCTTTTCTATATGAAATTCCCTGTATTTGATATATTTCCTGCAGACGTTGCTAAACTCCAGGTACAAGTGGAATTCATTTAGTAGCACAACTGTATGCATATAAGAACATGCAATTCTCCCTTTTCATCTTAAGTTGGCGGTTAAAAAGTGTCGATAAGGACCGCCAACACTTCTTTCGTGCAAAATACGAACGAGTGTTTAAGGCCCCTCGGGCCACAACATCATGATAATGCTAATGTAATTCATTTACATGGGCCTTTTTTGCCCAGATTTGGCTCGTAGGCCACCTCATCATCACCAGGCTCAAGCAGGGAAAACATCGTCCTCGAACTTCTACGCTAGCCTCACCCTAAGAGCCTCATTGAACACCGTCAACCTCTTCTCCGCCGTCCAGTGTTCCTACCACGAATCCTCCGTGACCTGCTGTCCAACCGACAGCTTTAACCGCTCCTCCATCGTCATCCATTTGGACGTAATAAAGTTGCTTCCCTATCCTACCTCGATGCCGAGATGCGGGAGAGCGCACTGAGATCACTCGTCTCGGGACGAGCGGCCATCTCGTGCTTTAGCATGGGGATGTCCACCACCCATGCTCCCGTGTCCTCGTACACCCCGACGATGTCCGCTTCCTTACCCCGTCATCAGGTGCACAAGGCGTGCTCCCGCCGCACCGCCTTCCACCACTCCGCGTCACGCTCTGCAACTACAAGCGTGGCCAGCCCCTCCACCAGAATTCCTCGAGGCAGAGTCATATGCAGCGGAAAAGTTTCATCACGGGAGGTCTCCTCCATGATCGAGGCCCTATGTCCTGCACTCTCGGCCTCCTGTGCTGCGACTAAGGGTCCACCGGCAATCGAGCCACCCCGGTCTGCAGTCGGTCCTACTGGCCATCGGTCGAGGCAAGTGGCCCATAGCGCTCAGGGCCACTGGTCTGGCGTCCGTGGCCACCCGACGCACGGTGGAGGCCGCCCGACGCTTTGTCAGGGCCAGGCAACCCGCAGTCGGGCCTTCCCACGTGGACGAGTCCTCGCGTCACATGATCGGCCCGATCCTTCGCTCGACCCTTGGCTGGGATCGAGCTCCCTCCTCGCGTGATTTGGCTCAAGGCCGCTAGTGCAATCGAGCCTCCCGGTCCTGTGGTCAAAGTCGCTCGACCCGAGGCTCGAGCCCACTCAATTTGCGGTCGGGATCGAGGCCGTTGATACCGCGCTCGATGCCTTCACTCCTATGGTCCGGGTTGAAGCCCCCGTCCTCCGGTCGAGACCCCACGAACTTCGAGCGCAGACCCGCGATTCCTGCGGACGAGGCCCTGCGACCCTTGAGGCCATCCTCCGTGCCTCGCTCAAACCCCCCGTCCTCAGATCAAGACCCTACGAGCTTCGAATGCGGACCCATAATTCCTGCGGACGAGGCCCTGCGACCCTCGAGGCCATCCTCCGCGCCTCGCTCGGCACCCCTCGCCCCAGGGTCGGGACCTCCGCAGCCCTCGGTCGCAGCTCCACGGAGGCAGGAGCCCTCCTGGTCCATACTCGAGGCGTCTCGCCGGTGGCTGAGGCCTGGCTCCCACGGTCGAGGCAGCTCGTGGTCGAGCCACCCGCTCGAGCGGTCACGATCCACCGCGTGGCCCGTAGCGAAGTCGAGCCCAGGCGTTTTCTTTGCCTCACGATCGAGGCATCCTCGGCGGACGCGGCCACCCAGCGTGCGGTCGAGGCCTTGCCCCGGTCGAGGTGGCCTCCCCCCACTGCGCTCCGGCCCAAGCCTCTGGTGACGGGCCTCCGCTTCGCTCCGTCAGAAGTCGGCCTTTATCTTGGGGGATGAATTTGGAACATGCTCAATGCATTCCCCGCCATCAGCTCCTTCGTGGCCTCACCGCCACTGCAAATCAAGGAGTGGGCAGGTGAACCTTCCGCGGTTAGACTTGGAGGCTCCTCCGCCTCCGCAACCGTAGGATCTTCCCCTACCCCTGGCCTGTCCAATGCTGACTCGTCGAAAACGACCTCCCAGGACACCACCACCTGATCCAGCACGTCAACTGCGCCAAGATGGACCTGCGCGCATGGCTCGTCGAGACAGGCAGCTTGCGGCACAGTCCCTTGCTCCGCCCCTGCCTCCTCTGTTTCGTCGTCCTCCACGCCCTCATCAACAGCGCCTGCTCGTCGTCGCTGTCATCCTGAGCTAGGCGAACGAGGCGCTAGAGCTTTGATCAATGACAGTGAGAGAAAGGATGCTCAGGCTACTGGCGGCGGCACAACAAGAAAGGACGCAGTGAAAAGGGAGAAGAATGGTGAACCCTACCCCCTCACATTTTTTAGGCACGGGGGCCGGGCGGCGACAGACGGACCCAACGGCTGCGGTGAAGCAAATCGGACAGCATGAGGTGACCGACGGATTCCCCAGCGGCAAGGTAAAATCCGCATTTACTATGACCATCGACCGCCTCCTTGATTCCCACAATAGGTACACATGTCACCGCCCAGCGTCTAGCCACCACGACCACGTCGCTTCGGATCCACTCGGGCCCACCACGACCGCACCACGTTAACTCCCCCTCAAAAGGCGCACCCAATGGGAATAAGGGGTTATGCCCGGTGTTTCCTTCGACGAGAAGGTAAGTGGGCTCTGTCTCTGCACCGAAACTCTCGAGGGAGCGAGGGCTGGCCCTCGAACGGGTTTTGACAGCCGCCCTCGAGCAGTCCTTCCCAGGGAAGTAAAACGGACTACGGTCCACCCCCGAATCTCGAGGGGACGGAGGCTGACCCACGGATGGGTTCGAACAGCCGCCCTCGAGTACCCGAGTCAGGGGCAGCCCTGGAGGAGCCAACATGTGGCTCAGCTCGAGAATGAACTCTCGAGACCCCCAGGAATGCATCCAAGGCAAAACACAGGATCGCCACGGGATCCCATCGACGGGAGGCATCGAGCCACCGGCTTCTATCGAATGAGGCTGGCACCCTAGTGATCTGCGTGTTAAGCTCTAATGAGAATGCTTCTGTGCCGCAAGTTGACCCTATTGAATGGGGCACGAGTTCTCACTTGGATTTCCCGTTACCATCTCACTAAGGACTTTGAGGCTCATCCAAACATGCATAGCACGATATTCTTCGCCTCACAATCCAAACGCCAGGACCCATGAGATGGACGCTATGAGGTAGTAAAGCCCAGCTGCACGAGGCTCGGGGGCTCGACCACGCACGGCACCCCTTGACGAAAAAGGATCGAGTCGAGGCTCAGGAGCTCAAGTCGATCCCTCGATAGGGCACTACAACTCTAGTTAAACACTGGTCCCCTCGATAGAACGCTAATCAAAGCCCCCAGAGGAGTTCTTACCCACTCCTCTGGGGCCTTAGGGGCTACCCCCACGAGGGACGCTCGTGCCCCCTACGATGAGACCTCGAAACTAACCAAATGGGTGCTTCAACCCCACTTCACATTAATGTACAACTCGAAGCACCTAACTAATGACCCCTTCAAACTCATGCAAGGGCTCAGGGGCTACTGTCAGATACCCAAATTAGGAGGTTATTAACCTGGGGGGTGGGATGAACAGAACCATCATTGTCTCCCCCAGATCCCCCTTAGTAAATTTCAAAACCAATCCAGCGCTCGCCTCGAGCCATACTGGGCTGGCCCACGAACGGGTTCGAATGGCCCGGGCACGCCCAACAGAGGCAAGGCCTATCCTCCTGACCCCTCGAATGGGTTGGCTACCCATCGAAAGGGACTCCAGATGCCCGAACGGGGGCATTCAATGCTTGCCAACCACTCTCTGCCCAATTCCATGGCTACTAAAGCAGTCACAGGGAGCCAAGGACCGATCCCATCAGCTGTTACCGTGCATGCTCTATAAATCAGGGCGCTTAGTGGCACTATTGCGCCATACCGAGCACTGTGCCACAAACGGCACCCCCTCGAAACACAATGGTCAACACTCGGCCCGCATTTCCCGCAGCTCAGTCCCATTGACCTGGGCCTTAACCCCTCGAAACACCCCTCAAAATGGTCATTACCCACCTCAGACATGATGGCTACAGAGTTTCGCACAGGCATTAATCCATCACCGGTCATCTCCTACCTCGACGGGCGTCAGAGAAGGACAAGCTGACCATCATTGCGCACGCCTCTATAGGACCGGCCATGCCCTGACACGCCTCTACAGCCTCGATGACTCGATCGGCATCAACGCCTCGACATCACCCTACGATCGCCCTAATCACTATGTACCCCTGTGCCTCCCTTTCGCCTATAAAAGGGGACGCCAGGGCCTAGTATAGAAGGGAGGCGACACCGTACAACATCGCAACACAACATGAGCTCTCGCTACTGCAAACGCTCAAGTCATCGCGACTCGCTAGTATCCACCCCTGTACAAGCACCTCAGTGCAGGATAATACAAGTCATCCCCCCGCTAGACGTGGGGCCTTCTTTTCCCAAACCAAGATAAACCCTTGTGTCCTCCTTGCATCACCATCCGGATTAGGGAGGACACGACACAAACTTACTTGTTGGTGTTAGGCCCCCAGGTCGAAACACCGACAAGATGATAAACAAAAATTCTTCTGCTTGAAAACTTCACTGATATTTGCCATTCCTGTCAACTGTGTTGGGTCCCTAATATTTGCAATTGCTTCCACAGATTGCACATGAGCAGAAATCATTGTATGTTCATCTCTAAAATTCACCGTCTATCGTTGCATTTTTGAAACACACTGATCCAGAGTCCAGTTGATTGAGACCTTAGGTATCTTAAGGAATCAAATGATATCATTTTCACAAAACTAATGACCCCCTCCCGTAATCCCCCTACCCGCACCGTAATCCCCCTCCCCGCACCGTAATCCCCCTCAATTGTGCTCACTTCTAATTAGTATTTTTGCTCCTCCAAGCAGCTAGCACTATTTAGTTTTCAGAGTAGAAGCATGTATAAAAGAACATATGGCTATGTCGGGTACATAAAGGTGGCTATGTCAACACGCTTACTACCCCACGTTTTCCTAATCTAGCCCACAAACAACACGGGCTTAACACACTCAGAAGATCCTGCCCATAGCGTCATGCCACCCTGGGCTGGCCCACGAACGGGTCTCGACGGTCCAGGGTTACGGCAGGCGGCCCACGGCCTAGCTGATCTCGAGGAGCGATCGACCTCCCCCTCGATTACTGAAGTCTGGGCAGGCTAACGACCCCCCTCGAGTAGGTAGACCCCCCTCGAGTATTTTACCATGTGGCTACAGCAGCCTAACAGTGGTCTAGTACGCCTGCCTACCCAACTCCATGGCTATAGAACTCGGCAACAGTGGGTGGTATGCCGGTCAAATCCACCCGTTTATCACTCGATCGACGCGTCCAACCACACTGTGCCACCATACTGTGCACTGTGCCCCGATCACCACACCCCAGCGCATATAGGACCCCTCGACGGGGCCCCTCAAACAATGGAGAGGCCTCGAGTGCGAACGACCCCATGTCGTTCCACTTGACCCCTCGACTCGACCGCTCCAGACAGGAAAACACGGGCATTCAATGCACCGATCAACGCCCATCCTTTGGACATGGCAACAGTGTTCGCCTCCATTACACTGTAGCGCTTGAGATGCTCTTCTTTAAGTACAAGATGACAAACCTCTACGACGCTGTCCCCCACTAGACTACCTTGACCTAGCCTCGATCAGGAACACCCCCTGGGTTTTTCGGGGCCTGGCGCGACTCCTTATGCATCCACAGGAGCAAGCCGCACCGCTACAGGGGTTGATGTGCTCTTTGCAGGGATCCGCCTCCCTCGGGATTCGACGCCGCCCTCTACACCGCCTTCACAGGAACCCACCCCCTTTCCACAAGACTCGACACGGTCTCCCACGATGCCTTGATCATCAAGAACAGCACCACCCGACTCCTCCGCCGTAGGGCACGCTACAAGGCTCGGGATGGCTTCGCGATACTCAAACTGTACGTCCTGTCTCCTTCTTGAGCCTATAAAAGGGGAAGGCAGGGCACCGGCTTAGACAGGAGATAGAACACACTCACAACATGCCACGGTAGTGTGATCAACATCTCAAGTAACACACCTCTCTTCTCTAAGACCTGGAGCAGCCCTCCTCTCTCTCTCACTTGTATTCACCTCTGTACAAGCACTTCGGTGCAAGACAATAAAAACTACTCCCCCCGCTGGACGTTGGGCCTTCTTTTGCCCGAACTAGGATAAACGCTTGTGTTCTTCTTGCATCACCATCCAGATTAGGGAGACACGCGACACACACTCACTAGTTGGTGCTGGGCCCCCCGGGTCGAAACACCGACAGTTGGCGCGCCAGGTAGGGGGAAGCGTGTCAGTAGCAATTTCCTGCCATTTTTTCGGATAGCTAATCCTGCATCATCTCTTCCGTTCGCCACGGTGATATGGTTCGGGAGTCTGGAGTTTGTGTCGCTCGGCCATGGCCACGACCTGACCCTACTCTCGGTCCCCAATCCAAGCGGAGGCCATACCTCACCCCATGATCCAGAGGGGCCACACGTTGGTCTCACCACCATGCCTCGCCACCCAGAGGGAGGCATGCCCGACACCATCGCCGTCGCCATCAGCCAGCGCCTGAGTAGACGACCTCCACATATCGTTTGTTCCCAGCGAGTGATGCAGGGCTCCTAGTTGGAGACCTGTTCGACTTGCGTCCGGGGACGGAGAGCGTACCGGTGAGATCTCGCCGCCACTCGGACTTCAACTTCGCAACACGCTCGCCTAGGGAACCCGGCGAGGTGCCTCCGGCACGCGTGGTCCTGGCACCACCTAGCCTACTACCGCACGAGATATATGAGACTCATCGGCGGCTCTCGTTCGGCCTGAACAACACAGCTACGACATTCTCAGCTGAGATGCCCTCCAGCGTAGGCACGCACGAAGACTGCTCGGGGATCCTCTTGCACGCTACCTTGGTTTCTCACGGGCGCCTGGCCCGAGGCGTTACACCCTGGGCACGATGCAACATCAGCTGGAGGAGGCGCAGCACGGGCAGTTCCCCACCTTCTACTCTGGCAGCCCCGATTCTGACTCTGACCACTACGACCCAATGTGGGAGTGCTTCCACATCGATGACGGCACCACCGATTCAAGCGACGACATGGTAGACCCCCGGGTCGTGGCCGCTCCGGCGGCCGTAGCTGGGGATGACGGGGCAATCTCGAATCAGGAGGACCCACCACAAGATCCAATCGATCCACCTCTCCTGCAGGATGACCGGGTTGCGCAACTCGCGCAGGTTCGACAAATGAAGGCCAAGCTCGATCAGGACCGTGCGCGTCTCGACCAACTCGAGCTGGCCCTCAAGCAGGCTCGCGAGCCCTCATGGGGTGGAGGGGCTTGAGGCTGGGCTCGAGAGGTCAATTGACAGATAGTTGATGACGGAGCACCCGAGCGCCCTATCACCAACCGCTTCCCTCGAGTGAGCCAGAATGTCATCGCAGCTACCATGCTGCTATGTAACATGCCTGCACCCTCAAACCCTTAAGCCCTACGGATACAAAACGAGGTTGAGGGACTCCTCAAGGTGGCAGCCGCACAGCAGGCCGAGAGTTCAGCTTTGAGACGTCGAGGGGAACCCTCAGAGCATCTCGTCGAGCCCTCCTGCAACATTAGGGAGGCCTCAGTTCACCAAGAGGCAGACCCCCGGACCAAGAGGCCGATCCCAGTCCGGGACCGCATCATCGATAACCGCGCTCCTCATGATCCCCATGATGCGTGCCACGACATCATCGAGAATCAGCGGCATGAGAACTGGGACACAGAGGACCGAGGCTACAGCACACATTGAGGGGGGTGCTACGACAGCGACGAGGACCAACGGGCCCCCGAGCGGCCGGGGCCTCAAGTCTTCAGCAGGGCCATCCGCAGCTCGTCACTGCCAAACCCTTTCCATCCCCCTCGGAGCATCGTGAAGTATAACGGCGAGACCAAGCCCGAGCTCTGGCGAGCCAATTTCCGACTAGCCTGCCAGCTGGGTGGGGCATGAGACGACCGTGCTATCATTCGACAACTCCCCTTGTTCCTCTCCAACACCGCTCGACGGTGGATGGAGGAGCTACCCCTCGATCAGATCCGCACCTACGTCCGCCCCGGCAATTCCTGGGACCTCCGTAACTGCAAGCAGCGGCCCACAGAGGCCCTTCATGACTTCGCCTGATGCTACTCCATGCAGCGTACCGAGCTCCCACACATCTCCGATCACGACATCATCTTGGCGTTCGTGTCAGGCACCACCTGCAAGGAGGTAGTCCGAGAGCTGGGACGCAACTGCCCTAAGACTGCCGACGAGCTAATGGATGTCGTCGCCAACTACGCAGCTGGCGAGGAGGTGGTTAGGGCCTTCTTCAGCGAAGAGAAAAACAAGGCCAAGCCACAGTCCAGCAACGGCGAGGGACCTAGCAGGGGCTCGAAGAAGAACAAGAAGAAAAAGGGGGGCCAACAGGGCAAGCATGAGGCCGCGGACGATGATCTTGTCGCTGTGACCGAGCGCAAGAAGCCTCAAGGTCCCCTCGAGCGGGCTGTCTTCGACAAGATGCTGAAAGAACCCTGCCCTTACCACAAGGGAGGGGTCAATCACACGCTTGAGGATTGTCGCATGCTCAAGAACTACTACAAGAGCATCAAGAAGGGTGAACCAAAGAAGGACAAGGGCGACAACGAGGGTGACAACCACAAGGACGAGAGGTTCCCTGAAGTTCACAACTGTTTCATGATCTATAGAGGCCCCTCGACCCGATTTATGCCCCGACAGTGTAAAAGGGAGCATCGAGAAGTCTTCTCCGTCAAGGTGGCTACCCCCCAGTACCTCGACTGGTCTGATGCACCCATCACATTCGATCGTGACGACCACCCGGATCATGTCATTAACCCCCGGATCTATCCGCTCGTCGTCGACCCGATCGTCATCGACACCCGCCTCACCAAGGTGCTCATGGACGGGGGCAGCAGCCTCAACGTAATCTACGCCGAGACTCTCAACCTCCTCGGGGTCAAGAGGTCACAGCTCCAGCCCAGTGCCGGGGGTTTTCACAGCATCGTACCAGGGAAGAAGGCCCTGCCCATTGGCCGCGTCAACCTCCCCGTCTACTTCGGCACCCCCTCGAACTTCAGGAAGGAGACCCTCACTTTCGAGGTGGTCAGGTTCCCTGGCACGTACCAGACCATTATCGGTCGACCCGGGTATGCGCAATTCATGGCCATCCCCAACTACACCTACCTCAAGCTCAAGATGCCGGGGCCCAAGGGCATCATCACCGTCAGCACCTCCTATGAGCACGCATACGACTACGATGTCGAGTGCGCCGAAAACGGGGAGGCCATCGAAGAGTCGGCAAGGCTGGCCTTGGTGCTCGAAGAGTTCGCTGCTGAGACCCCCGAGCCCAAGCGACACGCGGGCAGCTTTGAGCTGACAGAGGACACCAAGAAGATCATTCTCGACCCAAGTTGCTCCCACAAGAGGGTGCTGACGATCAGCGCCACCCTCAACAACAAATAGGAAGCAGTGCTCATCGACTTTCTCTACACAAACACCGACATGTTTGCGTGGAGTCCCTCAGACATGCCGGGCATACCGAGGGAAGTCGCCGAGCACGCCTTGGAGATCTGAGCCGGGTTGAGACCAGTGAAGCAACACCTGCACCGCTTTGACGAGGAGAAGCACAGGATCATCGTCGAGGAGATCCACAACCTGCTGAAGGCCGGATTCATCAAGGAGGTTCATCATCCTGAGTGGTCAGCTAATCCTGTACTAGTTAAGAAAAAGAATGGAAAAATGAGGATGTGTATTGATTACACTAGCTTAAATAAAGCATGTCCTGAAGTTCCATTTCCTTTACCACGCATTGATCAAATTGTTGATTCCACTGCAGGATGTGAAACCCTTTCTTTCCTTGATGCTTATTTCGGTTATCACCAAATCAAGATGAAGGAGTTCGATCAGCGTGCGACTTCCTTTATCACCCCCATTGGCATGTTCTGCTACGTTACCATGCCCTTCGGCCTTCAAAATGCCGGGGCAACATACTAGTGCTGCATGCTCCATGTTTTTGGCAAGCACATAGGAACCACCATCGAGGCCTACGTCGACGACATCATGGTCAAGTCTAAGAAGGTTGGTAACCTCCTCGACGATCTCAAGATCACGTTCGAGCACCTCCGAGCCAAGAACATCAAACTCAACCCCGAGAAATGTGTCTTTGGCATGCCTCGAGGCATGCTCTTAGGATACATTATCTCACAGCGGGGCGTTGAGGACAATCCCGAGAAAGTCGCTGCAATCATGAAGATGGGGCCGATCCGAGACTTGAACGGTGTACTAAAGGTCATGGGCTACCTTGCGGCCCTCAGCCATTTCATCTCACACCTAGGAGAGAAGGCCCTGCCCCTGTACCACCTCCCCAAGAAGTCCGAGCATTTCGGTGGACAGTCGAGGCCGAGGAGGCTCTCGCCAAGCTCAAGGGCATGCTCACCACCCCTTCGATCCTTGTCCCTCCGAATACTGCCATGCTCGAGGAGCCTGCCGAGCCTCTCCTTCTCTATGTTGCCGGGACCACTCAGGTGGTCAGCGCGGCCATGGTGGTCGAGAGGCACGAAGAAGGGCACGTGCTCCCCGTTCAACGCCCAGTTTACTTCATCAGCGAGGTACTCTCGAAAACAAAGGTGCGCTACCCGCAAATCCAGAAGCTACTCTATGCGATCGTCCTCACACGCCGCAAACTCCAACATTACTTCCTTAGCAACCCGATAACTGTGGTGTCATCCTTCCCCCTTAGGGAGATCATCCAAAACCAGGAGGCCATAGGGAGAATCACCAAGTGGTCGGGTGAGCTCTTGGGCGAGACCCTCACTTATGCGCCTCGAAAGTCCATCAAGTTGCAGGTGTTGGCGGACTTCATCACTGAGTGGACCGACACACAACTGCCGCCAGCACAGATCCAAGCCAAGCTGTGGACCATGTACTTCGACGGGTCGCTCATGAAAATAGGAGTGGGCGCAGGCTTGCTTTTCATCTCGCCCCTCGGGGTTCACATGCACTACGTCATTGGCATCCACTTTGCCGCATCCAACAACATCACCGACTACGAAGGCCTCATCAATGACTTGCGTATTGCCATCGAGCTCGGGGTTCGACGCCTCGACGTTCGAGGCGACTCACACCTTATGATCGACCAAGTCATGAAGGCCTCGAGCTGTCACAACCATAAGATGGAGGCGTACTGCAACGAGGTGTGCAAACTGGAAGGCAAGTTCTATGGCCTCGAGCTCAACCACATTGCTCGACGATACAACGAGGCGTCGGACGAGCTCACCAAAATTGCGTCCACTCGAGGCACCGTCCCGCCGGACATTTTCTCGAGGGATGTCTTCGAGCCCTCCATCAACTTAAGCTTAGGGGCTGACCCCACGATGACAGCTGTCGACCCCTCCCTCGACAGATGCCCCCTCGACCGGGGCTACGGTCATGGAGATCGACAGGTCACGTCCTATGTCAACCCCACCTGCAGACTGGCGAGTCCTGTTCCTTGACTGGCTGACTCGAGGGGAACTTCCCCAAGATCAAAATGAAGCTAGGAGAATCGCTCGATGAGCCAAGACCTATGTCGTCCACGGCGACAACAAAGAGCTCTATCGACGGAGCCCGACGGGCGTCCTTCAACATTGCATCACCCTTGAGGAAGGAAAGAAGCTGCTCAAGGACTGCACTCAGGGGCTTGTGGCCACCACGCTGCGCCGAGAACCCTTGTCAGGAAAGCTTTCCGCCAAGGCTTCTACTGGCCGACCGTAGTCTCCAATGCCATCGACCTTGTCCATTCGTGCGAAAGGTGCCAATTCTATGCCAGACAAATGCACCTCCGCGCGCATGATCTCCAAACGATCCCTATCACGTGGCCCTTTGCTGTTTGGGGGCTCAACCTTGTTGGGCCCTTAAAAAAGACAACCGGGGGCTACACACACCTACTCGTGGCCGTCGACAAGTTCACCAAGTGGATCGAGGTCCGGCCCATCACTAATATCTGGTCCGAGCAATCGGTCGCATTCTTCACCGACATCATCGATCGATTTGGGGTCCCGAATGTCATCATCACCGACAACGGCACGCAGTTCACCGGCAAAAAGTTCCTAGACTTCTGCGACCACCATCACATCCGTGTGAACTGGTCCGCAGTCGTCGACCTCGAATGAATGGCCCGGTCGAGCGTGCCAATGGCATGATCTTGCAAGGCCTTAAGCTGAGGATCTTCAGGTGCCTGAACAAGTACGGGAAGAGGTGGGCCATCGAGCTACCCTCGGTCCTATGGAGCTTAAGGACAACGCCAAGTCGAGCCATGGGGTTCACCCCATTCTTCATGGTCTACGGGTCCGAGGCCATCCTCCCCACCGACCTCGAGTATGGGTCCCCTCGACTCAAGGCCTACAACGAGCAAACAAACGAAGAAGCCCTCGCTAACGCCGTCGACCAGCTCTAAGAGGCTCGAGACATAGCCCTCCTCCATTCAGCAGGATACTAACAAAAGCTCCAACAACACCACGACAAGCATGTGTGCATAAGGGACCTCCAAGTCGGCGACCTCGTCCTCCGTCGACGACAGAGTAACAAAGGACGGCACAAGCTGACACCGCCCTGGGAAGGCCCCTACATCGTGGCTGAAGTCTTGAAACCAGGGACATACAAGCTAGCAGACAGCAAAGGATCGACCCTCACCAATGCGTGGAACATCGAACAGCTACGTCACTTTTATCCCTAATGGCTTCAAAGCCTTGTACATTCTTGCATCATGTACATTTATCATATCACCAATGAATAAACAAAGTTCTTGATTCAAATATCTTTTCTTTTTTTCGTGCATAAAGGAAGACTTGACTCTGTCCTAATAGAGCCAAGCCTCCCTCGGGGGCTAACAGGGGGCACCACCCCCTAGGTTCTCAAAAAACTTAATTCATTTTTTCGGAAGCTCGATCTCACTCTTTTCCTACACCCTGAGTACGCTTCACGACTAAGTAAGTAATGCCTCGAGCCCCGCAAGGGTCGTGGATCGTCAAGCCAGAAAATCTCCTACGCCCCCAGGCTATGGAACTTCCACTCGCACCCCTCTCGAGGGGCACGAGCGTGCGCCAAGACCCTTAATTCAAAGCGTATAATACCCAGGCTAATAGAAACAAGAGTAGAGTAGATTGAGAAAAAAAAACAACCAAAATACGTGCGCATGCATCTCGTTCGAATACATTAAAGTTTATGGCTCCTCGAGCGAGGACATCACAAATGTCTCAAAAATTTTAACTATTTACATGGGCCTTGACGCCCAGTTTTGACTCGCAGACCATCAGACGTCATCACCCTTGCCATCAGAGCCGACGTCAGGGAGCTCCTCATCGCCAAGGTCTTCTTCTGGGAGGACCTCAGGCTCGAACATCCTCGCCAGCCTCTCGTCGGGCCCCTCAGCAGCAGCAATCAAGGACTAGTGCCACTCCTCGTTTGCAGCGGCAGTCTTCCCATCATCGATGACGAAGCCATAGGAGGCGACGTCCATGTCATATCGGTAGCCAGAGCATACGACCGCCATAGCCCGCTTCACACCGATGTGGAGCGCATCTCGGACTTGATCCCTCAAGGTGGCCCGGAGATCGACTAGATGGTCGATGAGCGTGGCCCCGCGTTCTTCTTCCCCAGCGACGTCGACGGGCTCGAAACCCCAGGCCCTGCTCAGATCATTGATTGTCGTGCGGAGCCAGTCGGTCACCGCCACCTCGGCCTGAAGACCCTCCTAGAGCACCTTGTTCGCCGTCTGGGTGGAGATAAGGTCAGTCTCGAGGCCTGGGAAGCGAGACAGGAAATTAATAAAAATAAGCAAGAAGCAGAAAATTCGAGACCCAAAATTGAAACTCACTGGAGTAGTGGGTGTCGAGTGCTGTTTGCGCATCGAGGGCCTCGTCTCGCTCCTTTTTGACCCGCCTAAGGGCTCGAGACAGATCCGTCTTCTCTTCCCTTAGGCCCTCGGTCACCCATCTGGCCGCTTGCACTGCCCCGTCCTTTTCCAAGAGGGCCGCCTTCAGCGCGGCCACCTCGTCGGACAGGCCCTAGGCGAGTTTTCCCTCCGCCTCGACCGAGACGGTGAGAACATCATGAGCTCAAGAGACCTGCGCCACATCATCCTCGAGCCCCTTGATGCGAGTGGTGGTGTCTCCAAGCTCGCGCTCAAGCTCTTGGACACGCCTTGACTGTCCTCGAGGGCCTTGCGAGCCTCCTCCCTGGTTCGAGCCGCCTCCCCCCGAGCCATGTCGGCATCCTCCTTAGCTGCTGCGAGCTCCTCCCTGGCCTTCTTCGCCTCCTCCTCGGCGCGGAACACCCCCCCCTGAGCAGACCGGCCAGCCTCGAGCTGACGCCGCACCTCCTCTCGGCTGTCCTGTGTCTGGTGGAGGAAGTGGGACTTCGAGTAGGAGCGGTTCCTTAGACCCTAAAAACAAAAGTCAGAGGTCGAGAATCGTGTGTGAAAGCCGTGCGCTACTGATGCATTGAAGATACAACACTTACCACAAAAACTTGTCCCAAGTCCTCAGAGACAACCTTGATGACGAGGTTCAGCGAGTGCTCCATCCACGCCCGGTACTCCTCTGCGTCCTCCCAGCGCCTCAGTTCTGCCCGATCGTCCATCCGAAGCGAGGGGCCGAGGGGATCAAGTGGGTCACGGAGCAGAATGGGCTCCCGGCCCCAATCAGGGAGAGCCGCCTCGACCCTAGCCTCCACCGCGGCCCTGACACGTTCGACGGCCCCTGGTGAGCTGCCGTACTGGGCCACCCACTCCGCCAAGGAAAGGTACGGCGGGTCGGCCTCATCTCGGGCCCTCGACGACTCGCCGCCATCCCCACCTTGCTCTGCCAGATCAAAAAAACCGAGGCCTGACCAGCAAGGGCTGGAGGTAGCCCCCGAGCGACCGCCATGGCGGCAAGCTCTTCTCCTCCTCGATGAGCCGACGGTGGCAGGGCCACGACGTCCTTCCCCTTCTGCCACCGCTGTAGCATCTTCAACGTCATGGATGCCCCCTGCGCCGCCACAGGCTGCTCGGGCGCCGGATCCGTGACCACCCCGCTCTCTCTAACCAGGCAGGGAGCCCGAAGTCGCCGACCCCTCGGGCTGCTGCTGCTGTAGCTGCTGGTTCGAGCCACTCCTCATCCTGTCACGGCTGCTGCTCTGGCTGCTGTTGCTCTCGCAGCCGTTCTGCCGACGGCGTTCTCGGAGAAGTCTGGTGCAGCCTAATTGGTCTCGACGCCATTTCCACCTCCTGGCACTGCTGTGGCACGCTCTCCTCCTCCCCCGACCATCTGTGCTCCTCCACGATGCGCAGACTCTTGGGCCAAGCTTGCTTAGGCCAGGCGTCCCACCCCTCGGGACGGGGATCCACCACCATCTCAACGGGCGGGCGGGACGCATTCCCCCCTTCATCCTCGATGCAGATGGAGGCGAGCTCCGTCCCCCGCTCCCAGGGCTCGGGGGCTGCCACCTCGAGGCCACCGGTGGTCTCAGTTGCTAGGCTCGAAGCAGGGACGGCCGGCCTCAAGACCGGGGGAACGGAATCATCTCCTGGCACCTAGGTCGATGCCAAGCCGCTCCCCGTCACAACCCTCGGGGCGGTCGAGCCTACAATAGAAGCAGAGGCCATCAGCCTGCCCCATGCCAGGGCATCTCGAGCTCGTGCTAACCAATCCGACACGGAAGAAGGTAGTATGACCCCACCTCCGGCTGCTGCTGACATCTTGGCGACTACAGTCGCGTTAAGTCTTTTGGCGGGAGAGGGCTTCGCATCCTCGAGGGGGCGTTTGAGCCTAAGAGTTAAGCAAAAGCAAAACGAATAAGATGACAGAACAAAATAAAGGGAGGAAAGAGTCTCAAGGCATCGAGCCTTACCCGATCGGAATAATCGCAGGCCTTTTCCTTAGCCCGCTCGAGCTACTCAGGGGCTTCGAGGGTCCCCTTCGAGCCTAGGCTGGGCCCGACCCAGAGTCAGCGCCCGACGGCGATGGTACCCTCGACTCCCGGCGGACCGTCGAGGCAGAGCTCCTCCGAGGCTCCTCGCTCGATGGGGGAGCAGAAGTTTTACGCTCCACCGGAGCCGCCTGGCTACAGGTCCGTGGCCCCTGCGTCGAAGCTTAGGCTGGGGGCAAGGAGGCACGTGGCCGGGACTGGCGCCGCATTGCTGCCAAGACGAGGACCCCACCTGGGATGAGGGGTCGCCTCGCCTGCTTTCCTGTTGCCGCTCCAGGATGTCTTCCTGCGTAGGAAGCATGTTAGCTTGGGGGCGAGGAGTCAAATAGGGCTCGAGGCACGCTTCCATCCCCTCATCATCATCGTCATCATCGTCATCCTCCTCCTCCTCTTCCGAGGGTGATTCCTCCTCGGGCAGCCCGGCGCGCCTCTGCTTGGCACGGAGCTGCTCGAGCTCCATACGAGCAATGCTTTTCTTTTCTTCTTCTTTCTCTCACTATCCTTCTCCCTTCTCTCTCGATCGGCGGTTTGGCACCTCACCTGACGGTTGGGGTTGTCCTCCTTCACCGGGGGCCTTGACCTCTTGGTGTTGATACGCTCCTGTGCAAAAAATTTCCCGAAGCAATGAGAAAGGAGTCACAAAATGCTAAGCAAGGCTCGAGGTATAGCACGACAAGCTTACCAAATCGACATGGCCCTCCTCCGGCCACATAGGGATGCGATTCACATCCTCCACATCGAAGGGGCCAGCAACCATGGCCCTCATCCATGACACGATCTCCTCGGGGGTCAGATCCACGAACAACATGCAGCATTGCCCGAGCTGCTCGATGGTAGCCGTGGGCCCCATCTGGTCGAGATGCAGTGGGCGATCCATCAGGGGGGAGCACCCTCCAACGGTGGAAAGCCAAGACGACGACCCCCGCGGTCAGCTTCGCCGTCCGGAGCACGTGCAGCGCGTCAAGGAAGGGGTCCAGCCTTGACTGAAGGCTCGCCGCCACGTCGTGCGGCCAGTGGTACGGGTGCTCCATGATGAGGTTCCCGGTATACTCCGGGAACCACCCATCGTCGTTGCGAATGTAGAACCAGCCGGCGTCCCACCCGGCGTGGTTAGACGACAGCCCCATCTGGATGTAGTTCCCTAACCTCTTCATGGCCAGGTTGCAGCAGCCAGCGCGAACCACCCTTCTCACCCCTTGCCCCGCCGGGGCTGTGAAATACTCCCCCTTGTACAGGTGGAGCCACAGCTCCTAGTGCGGCTCCATCCCGAGGTAACCCTCGCAGACGGCCGCGAAGATAGCGGCGGCGGAGATGGCGTTGGGGGAGAAGTGGTGGAGCTCGACCCCTAAGTGGTGGGTGAGCACCCGCATGAAGCGGCTCGGCGGCGAACCGAGCCCGTGACGATGAAACTTGAGGAAGCTCACGACGTAGCCCCTCGGCAGGTCCGGCTCACGATGATCCCGCGGCGGCGCTATCCACTCCGGCTGCTCCGTCGAAGTGACGGGGCGGAGCAACCCCTCATCGACCAAGTCCTCCAATTTTCACTCCATCACGACCGACGGACGCCACTCCTCAGCGGGAAGCAGCTTCGGCGCCATGAAGGCAGCACAAATCTGCTCGGTGGAAGGGCGACCGGGAAGGTTACCTATCTCTCCTTCTCTAACTTCCTCTCGCTCATGCCCAGGATGAACGAGGCGCTCTCCTTCAGGTGGTGGCGGTGGCTGGAGGTAGGAGCGCGAGGAGGAAGGATGGGGAACAGCAGACCCTACCCCCTCATATTTATAGGGTGGGCGGCAACAAATAGATCCAACGGCGGATTCGTAAAACCTAGCATTTAATGCACCCACCTAACCGCTCCTCATTTCCTGAAATAGGTACACGCGTCACCTTCACGGTTGTTGACGCAAAATGTGACCGCCCTGCGCCTCACACACAGCAAGCCGGAAAGCCTAGCTTCAATTGGGTGCCCGGGCGTTCTGAATCCGGAAGCGTGCCAGTCGGTTTGACCTGAAAGCCGACAAGGGATAAAACTGTTAGATCCAAAAGGTGGAACGTGCCGGTTGAGACCAGACAGTTCCATATTTACGACCCTGAAGCCACTTACGATGACAATACGGCTATAGAAGCCGGGCTCCGCTAAAGCATGTTTATAGCCCATTCGGCAAATACAAAGCAAGAAGCATAAAAACGCTGATTGCCGAATACACATGTATATAAAGAAATGTTTGAACAAGTGAAAATCGATCATCATATATCATATAAAGCATAAATCTAAATCGATATCATTGTTCAAAGCATAATGAATAAGCAGTGCAGCTCGTAAATATAAATCTATTTAAATAACACATGCATAGGCCTAATCCAACTAGTCTGCCGCACGTCTAGCCTTCATAAGCCTGTCGAGCATAAACCCAAGCAAGTTAATCCACCGCATGATACCGCTTGCTACAGATATACACTACTCCTTACGACTAGATTAATCCACCACATGATACAATCTAATAGTAAGAAGCTAAAAGCATGCATATACCTAAACAGATCTATAAATACTCGTTGCTCGTGTAGGCATAACCGTATCGGCAAGATTGCCGAATCAGGGTCCATGAAGAAAGAGCAAACAAGTAAAACATAAAAGAAACCTATCAGATTAAACCGATCTCTAGTCCACCGGATGACTAGCTCTAGAGTAACCCAAAGACCTTCATCTGCCACACGGTACCCGATCCTGTCAAGGCTTATTCTACATCTAACTTTGCTCGTGTAGGCATAACCGTATCGGCAAGATTGCCGAATCGGGGTCCGTAAAGAAGGAACAAACAAGTAAAACGTAAAAGAAACCTATCAGATTAATCCGATCGCTAGTCCACCGGATGACTAGCTCTAGAGTAACCCAAAGACCTGCATCTGCCGCACGGTACCCGGTCCTGTCAAGGCTTATTCTACATCTAACGTGAATGAACCAGCAACACGTGACAATCTAAATCGATCCATCTAATTTAGCTATACAAGCATATGATCTATCTATCAAGAGCCAAACCGTATCGATCTAGATTGGGCAAAAGAGTGTGTGCAAACACGTAAAATAAATATATAAAAGCATGCAACACGGGGTAACTTAATGAATCTACTAGATCTTGCCAAATCTAATAGAGCCGATAACTATCTTACTTATGCTAAGCTATCAAGCAGACGCCTGCCGCACGGCCATCCCGTCGAGATAAACAAAACACAAGCGAAGACTTCCCGTTGTCAAGCGAGGCGCTGCGCACGGCCATCCGTTGGGACAAACGGGACTACTTGCATCGGATCTAAATCCGCCGCACGATACTAGACATGATAGCAAGGTTGCCGGTACTTACGGGGGTCGATGGATCGATGGCTCCCCTCGAAGAAACTCGACGACTCGACTAAAAGGACTTGAAAAGGTGGCACAGGGCCGGTTGTATTGATTTGGTTGTGAACCCTTATTACAATGGTCGAGGGTTTATATTTATACCCTGGACAAATTATGAGTCCTGAAAGACTACGATCTACTAACTAAATATGGGAAACTAAAAACTCCTAACTCTAAATCTTATCGGAGTCCTTGATCATCATGACTCCTTTCCTTTTCGATCGCTTTACTCGCCATCTTTCACTTCCCGAATGGAACCGTCGTTCAGTTGAGAATAGCCGACCGCATGGGTACTTGCCGAAACGTTGAAATTTAGCCGAATGCACGCACATATTGCTGAATCTTCTTCTTGCCGAATGCAGGTCCACCTGTCATCTTCTTTACCAAATTTCAGTGTTAACACATGCCCCCTCAATTTCGGGAATAAAGTGATTTTATTCCGAAATTGACCACAAGTGCGCTTCACCTAGGTCAACACTGCCAACAGTCATAGCCACCACCTGAGGACTCGTTTCGCTTCAACTCCTTTAATCTCCTAATGGTGACTCCGAAGGCATCAACTCGTTCTGACGGGAACTCAAGAGGAACTTCTGGAGGTGACCCTACTTGTTCTGCTTATTCTGTAACTTTCAGATTAATTCTCGGCATGCTTTTTATTCATTCTTTTATCCTTGCTATTTGAAGGACCTTAAAAATGACATCTTGATTTGCACTACCTGACTCCTTTTTTCCTTGGTTCAAACTCTTATCCAAATGGACCGCTTGATCATACTCTTTAGCCGAATGCACTCTAGAAACCGAAGCGATAACCTTAACTGATCGGTCCGGCCCAGTCCAATGTCGGCCCATAGAAGCGAGAAAACCCTATTTCGTCGCTTGGCTTTCCCGGGGTGTGCTCCTAGTATCCATAAATACGACCCAATTCCGTCCTTCATCACCACTTCCAATCGAGCAGTTTCTATTGCCGTCTCTTCAACCCTCCGCCTAAGCCAAAGTAGTGAGCAACTTGCCCCTTAGCCTTCCAATGGCGAACGACAGCAACCGTGGAAAGCGCCCCGCTGCAGAGGAGGCGGAAGGAAGTCGGGTGCGGGGTCACGGCGACGTAGGTGAAAATCGGTTACTTGCCCCCTTGCGTTGTTCTCTCATTCATGCTTTCTCGATCTAGATTTTTTTTATCTTTTCGGAGGAGTGGGGATCGTCGGAAATTATTTCCTTTTTCCTCCGGCGACGGCAGCCCAAACGGGCACCTCCAACCGGCCTGCTCCAGCCGCTGGCCCTTCGAGCCCTGCCGATTCCGGTGGTTCATACCACTCCGACCCTTGGGGGCCTGCAGAGCCGGAAAACCCTCAGTATGCTCATGCCGATGCGCTTCTATATCTCCGAGAGAGGGATGAGGCCCGGAAGGAGCTGGAGGAGGTCTCCAAGAAATATGGCATTGAGCATGCTGAATGGGAGCATTAGAGGAAGCAGTTCTGCGATGCCGTCACTAGTTTGATATCTCCGCCCAAATTTCTCCATCTTGATTCCATCTGCTGGTTGACTTATTCTTTTTTTTTCGCGGTCAGCACTGGAGGTTGATCGGTTGAAGGTGGCGGCGAATGAGATCGCCGACAAGGTGAACGCTCAGGGGGAGACGGCCGAAGCACGCCTTGAGGCTGTGCATGGTCGTGTTGATCAGGCCATCATCCAAGGTGTGCATCTTGGCGCCTCCCTTGGGTTGGCGGCGATGTCGTCCCGGACCAACGAGGACTATTCCGTTCAGTCGGTCGGGTTCCAAGGCGGTCGTCGCCCAGACGAGATTGAGGACATCACCGGTCGTCTAGCGGAATACCATGATCATGCTGCTGCCCTCGCCGAATCCACCAACCCTCAATCTGTCCTTGATAGACTATTTGTTGATGATGATGATGATGAAGAATAGTTTGTATTAGGATGGATTGATGTAAATAAATTGCCCTTTGAACAATGCTTGCTTGTGTTCTTCGATTGTCTTCAACAGATTTCGATTGCGATAGTTTTCCGGAGGATAGCCTCCCGAATGCATGACGTCACGTTAACCGACTAGATCTCGATCTGACGTTGCGACTTGACAGCTTGTAGTGTAGCACTTCAATTCTCTTTCTCTTCTCCCGATAAACCTATCGGTGAAAAATTGCTGAAGCCACCTTGATAATGTATAAAAATTACTAAAGGCAATACGAACTGTATCGGCTATCTTGTGCTAAAGGCGATATGCGCGATATCCGCTATCTCTTCCAACGTCTCTCCTTTATTCGAAGGCGACTTTCAATTAATCGGCTATTTTGATTTCCTTTCTTGCTCCAACTTCAACACTGGGATAATATTTTTTAAGAAATCTCCCATTGATAGCTCGAGTAAATTCCTCTCCAAACAAAGTCTTCAGTATATATGCATTGCCAGGCACATGTTTCACTACCCGAAAAGGTCCTTCCCAATTTGGAGACCATTTGCCGAATGCTCTATCTTTCGTTCCAATCGGCAATATAGTTTTCCAAACCAAATCTCCTTCTGCAAACTGCTTCACTCTAACCTTCTTGTTGTAATATTTGGCAACGCGCATCTTGTTTTTTTTTGATATTCTCTAATGTCCTGAGATGAATCAAATGCAAATCCTCTAGCTCATCCATCATCGATTTTTTGTAGTCTTTTTCTACCAAATCTTTTGCAACTTGACTCGTCTTGAACCCGATTGTAATTCCCATGGTAACACGGCTTGATGCCCATAGACCAGCTCATAAGGAGATGCCTGAGTAGACCCATGACAAGCCATTCGGTAAGCCCACAATGCTTCATTAAGGACCAAATGCCATCTCCTCAGCTTTTCATCAATCTTCTTTTGGATGATTTTAATCATAATCTTATTTGATGCCTCTGCTTGACCATTGGCCTGTGCATAATATGGAGAAGAATTTAATAATTTGATTCCTATATCTTCGGCAAAATCGCAAAACTCTGAAGAAGTAAACGAGTTCCTTGATCGTTGTTATAGTCCGAGGGATCCCAAATCTGTGAATTATATGCTCCTTGACAAAACCGATCATGTTTTTTGATGTAACCTTCTTCAAAGGGATAGCTTCAACCCACTTGGTGAAATAATCTGTTGCTAACAACACAAACTTGTGCCCCTTACTAGAAGGAGGATGAATTTGACCAATCAAATCTATACCCCATCCTCTGAATGGCCAAGGTTTGATTATGGGGTTCATAGGAGATGCTGGAACCTTTTGAATATTGCCGAATCTCTGACAATCGTGACACCCTTTGTAATATTCAAAACAATCTTCCAACATAGTTGGCCAGAAATAACCAGTTCTCTTAATTATCCACTTCATCCGATAAGCCGACTGGTGTGCACCACATAAGCCCTCATGAACCTCAAACATAACTTTTCTGGCCTCTTCTTGATTCAAGCATTTCAGCAACACCCCATCTATGGATTTATAGTACAATTGATCATCAAGAAGAACAAACTTAAGGGCTTTATACCTGAGCTTTTGGGAAACTTTCTGAGATGGATCTTTCAAATAATTGGTAATTTCATATCTCCAATCACCATCCATTTGACCAGCACTACAAATACCTTCTTCTATAGCAAAAATTTCCCGATTCTCGCGATAACCAGAAGCAACTTGAGCCAACTTGTTCGCCTCTCCATTGTGCTCTCTAGGGATATGATGCAAAGTTACTATCAAAAAGTTCTTCAGAAGCTCCCGACATTCTTCATGATATCTTCTCAATATATCATTCTTGCATTCATATTGCCCAGTCAATTGGTTGATCACCAATTCGGAATCGCCAAATATCTCAACAGCAACGGCTTTTACCTCTATAAGGAGCCGAAGCCCTCTGAGCAATGCTTCATACTCGGCTTGATTGTTAGTGACATGAAACTCAATCGGGAAGGCACATTCAAATACTTTTCCTCATGGAGATATCAAGAGAATACCAGCACCACCACCTTTATCACATGATGATCCATCAAAAAATAAAGCCCATGAAGCGATACTTACTGATTCAACAGAAAGATCACGGTGTTGAGTGATGAAATTGGCAATTATCTGACCTTTCATTGCTTTTGCCGATTCATACCTTAAATTAAACTCTGATAATGCTAACACCCACTTGCCAATCCTTCCATTCAAAACTGGCATTGATAACATGTGTTTGATCACATCAAAGCTAGATACTATCACACATTTAGCATTCAGCGTAGTGCCAAAATTTGGTACAAGAGTAATACACACATAAGCATAGTCTCTCTATAGCCGAATACCTTGTCTCCGGATCCAACAACTTTCGGCTAAGGTAAGCTATTACTCTTTCCTTTCCATTAAACTCCTGCATAAGGGCCGATCCTATCGTCAGGCTATCGGCCACCACATACAGCTTGAAAGGCTTTTCAAGTTGTGGAGGTACCAACACTGGTGGTGCCTTCATGTATTGCTTAATCTCATCAAAAGCCTTTTGTTGTATGTCTCCCCAAACAAATTTCTGATCTTTCTTGAGCTTCAAAAGTGGAGAAAAGGGCAAAACTCTTTACGACAAATTAGATATGAATCTTCTCACGAAATAGAGTTTTCCCAACAATGACTGTAACTCCGTGAGGTTAGTTGGAGGCGCAACTTTATCTATTGCTTCCATGCTCTTTTTCCCAACTTCTATTCCTCCTTTGTGGATTAAAAATCCTAAAAACTCACCAGCCGATACTCCAAAGGCACATTTGTTTGGGTTCATCTTTAAACCATACCTTCTTGTGCATTCTAAAGTTTTTCTCAAATCGGCTAAATGACCTTCATGATCCTTGGATTTAACCATCACATCATCAATATAGATCTCCACAATTTTGCCGATTAACTCATGAAAAATGTAATTCATGGCCCTTGATAAGTTGCACCGGCATTCTTTAATCCAAATGTCATGACTATCCATTCAAATAAACCAATATGACCAGGACACTGAAGGCCGTCTTTGAAATGTCTTCTATTGCCATAAAAATTTGATTATAGCCGGCATTGCCATCCATGAAACTGATCACTTCATAACCTTGCCGTCGCATCTACTAGTAAATCGGCAAGAATCGGCATTGGATAGCCATCCATAGGAGTAGCTTTATTGAGATCTCTCGAAATCTATGCATACCCTCATTTTACCATTTTTCTTGTATACAGGAACTATGTTTGAGATCCAATCTGCATATCTACATGGCCGAATGAAGTTTGCTTCTATCAATCTTTAGACTTCTTTCTTCACATCGGCCAATACCTCTTCTTTATAAATTCTTCGTGGAGGTTGTTTGAAGGACGAAATCCAGGCTTGATAGGCAATTTGTGCTCAATAACGGAATGATCCAATCCAGGCATCTCTGTATAATCCCAAGCAAAACAATCCTTAAACTCTTTCAGCAGACTCATCAAGTTTAGCTTATACTCTGGGTCTAAATTTGCACTAATGTACATCGGCCTTGGCTTTGAACTGTCACCAACATCAATCTCTTCTAATTTATCGGCCGACATGAAACCACGACCCAACTTCCCTTTGTTGCCATCGATTGGATTATCCATTAAAAATTACTGTGAGAGCCGACTGCTTGGATCGGCTGTTGATCTCTGTTAAACACATTCATAGGACCTTCTTTTCATACTTTACCTGAAAGGTAATCTAGTTCATCGTACTCCCAATAAGCAAGTTTTTATGTAGCAATGCTTACCGAATCATCAGCATGGACAATTTCTACATCATCTCCAATCCATTGAATAAGAATCTGGTGCATGGTTGAATGTATGCAGCAATTTGCATGGATCCAATCCCTTCCTAGAAGCATACTGTATGCCCCCTTGCCATCAATAATGAAGAAGGTAGTAATCGGAGTCTTGGATCCAATCATCAACTCAACATGTACACCTCACGAGTATCGAAGGATTGCCAACAAAATCTCGAGTATCATATCGGTTGCGCGGGTCTTCACTTGTCATCCCAAGCTTTAAAAGTAGTATAAGGCATAATGTTGATAGCGGCTCCTCCATCAACAAGCATTTTAGTCGAGGTTTGCCATTGACATATCCCTTCAAGTATAATGGCTTCAAGTGACGATGCTTAGCTGGCTTGTCAAAAACGCACATTTGTGTCAATACAAGTTGAGCCGTCAAGTCTTGATATTCACTTTCATCAAAATCGAGTACACTTCATCTTGAACATCCTAATATTCAGGGGCCATGAACTCTGATGGGATAAAGAAAACCATGTTAGCATTAGCCGAAGGACCCTGTCCATCAGGTTTCTCCTTAGGGCGCCATACTTGCTTCTTTTCGGCAGCTGCTTGTTTCAGTTCTTGGTTTCTCAAGCGTTGAACTCTCCTCTTCTGGCTTTTCCTTAGACCTGGAGGACACCACTGTCCCCTTTGCCACACATACTCATAGGAGTCTTCTTCTTCATCATGCATCCTATTATGAGTCCAACCTTGATCTGCAAACCTCTTTCTCTGCTGATTTTCAAAATTATTTATTTTTAAGCGCCGATCGTCCTCAGGAAATCATGTTCCAAGTCTATCATGGACGGGACGGTGGTTGACTCGAGATTGCCTGTACTCTGAGTACTGATCACTGCACTCAGGACAATTATTTACGGTAGGTAATTTCAAGCCTTCATTCCAACGATGTCGAAGAACGAATAGTTCCAATGAGACCGGCTTCTTGCTCTCTCCTGTACTCTTCTTGTTCCCTTCGGTGAACTTCTTCTTCATACCTCCGCGTTCCGCCATAAACTTACGCTCCTCTTCAATGAATTGCCGTTCTTCATCATACTCTAATTCCTTCTCTCTCTGCCACTTGTTTAACAAGTGACGCACCGTGACTCTAGGCTTTGAGGTTTGGCCTTTCTCTATTCGGCTATTCTGGAACCAAACTCATTGCTGTATTTACTCTTTAGTAACTTGCCGATCAGGGTCAACAGCTCCTCTCTCTTTAGCTCTGTTAGAAGTCAATACCTTCATCTTGCCTTTTCCTTTGGGATCACTAGCTAAAATCATATTGACAGGAAAAGAGACCATATTCTGAGGGAAAGGTTGTTTATCCACTTGCATCTTGCCATCAAACCTCAGATGACCATCTTCAATGGATTTCTAAATTTTTACTCTACGAACACTCGGCGATCATTTATGTGATGAGAGCCGATATCATGCCATCCACAAATACTTCTTATCCTTCACTCCTTCGGCGCAACATGGAATGCCCTTCGGGTAACTTGATACGCCCTTCTTTCACTAACATCAAGAAAAGCTTGTCCGCCTTGGTGACATCAAAATCATATGTTCCTTTAACTTTGCTTCACCCATCGTTGGTGACTAAAGTAGGCTCCTTTGCCCAAGTTAACTCTGCGTGACTACTTCATCTTCATCATCATATTCGGATGCTTCTTCTAGAAAACCTTGATATACATCAATAGTGGCACTTGTTCTTCGAAAGCGAGTGTCTCTCCCGAATCCTTGGGCTTCGTTGCTCATAGTTGTCAACTTTTGTGCAAGCTGTCCAAGGTCATCAAACTCCATACCAAACAATTTCTCTTTGATATGTGGCAACATGCCTGCAATAACTGACTCTGGAAACTGGTCATCCGGTATGTTCGAGAGAATAACACATATTCTTAGCTTCTCGAATCTATGAAGGTATTCAGTCGTTTCATTAGTTCTCATCCTCATGCTCCGAGAGGTCAACTAACTTCTTCTCATTGGTGCTGTGTAAAAATATGCATGGAACTTACGTTCCAGTTCTCGCCCATTTACCAATGGAGTTAGCCGAGTGAGATGCAAACCATGTGAAAGCCGGCCCTGTAAGAGACATAGGAAAATATCTGATCCTCCAAGCTTCATCACCAGCAGCTTCTCCAAGTTGCATCAAGTATCGGCTAATGTGCTCAATAGTACTGGTGTCATCTTGACCAGAAAACTTGGTCAAGTCTGTTGGAGGTTTCACCCTTGGTGGGAGTGCTACCCTATTGTACCATTCTGGATAAGGGGACTTGTAAGAGTAGGACTAATTCTTTGGTTTCAAGCTGAATTGATTCTGCATCATATCAGCCATTTTGTGCAGGAGGATATCAACATTTGAATCTTGACCTCCTTGCAACCGTCCTCCAGAGGGTAAACCTGATGTACTCTTGTATCCTGGATTCGGCAAAGCATTGATAGCATTATAATCGGTAAACTCATTGTACCCATCTCCATAAATACTTTTCTGCAACCTATTTGTTACTGGAGAGATTTTATAAGTAGATGCTGGCACTTCTCCTGTTGCACCAAATGCCACTTGACCATGGGTCTGTTGCTTTTCTGTGTGAACTGCTCCATCTTTACTTGTACCGATCATGTCGTCTCCTCCAGCAGGCTTCCTTGAAGACTTCTGTGTGTTGAAGAACACTGGTCCACCAAGTACACCACTGCTCTCCTCAAAACGCTTGTCAACTGTTGGACCAAAGGTATCAACCATGATTGTCCAAAAAGTGTTCAGAAAAGCTATATTATGGTTCAACATGGTGTCTCCCACAGCCTTGTGAATGATATCTGCCACCTTCTGCATTTCTTCTTCATCAGTAACATCAGTTTGGTGTGGAAGAAGAACCCTTGGCAGTGGCTATTTCAGGAGTATCTTGTTGCTTTTATTCTTGGAGAAAGACATCAGGCACTTCTGTTGGTATTGTTCAGTTGCCTGTTCCACCAATGCTCTTTGATCCGCTGGCAATTCATCCAAGGTCACATCCAGAACATGATGATTGCTGATTTTAGTTCCTAACATCTTGAATTTGGAAGTTGTCCCACCGGGCATGCCAAAAAGTGTGTTGACGCAAAATGTGACTGCCCTGCGCCTCACATACAGCAACCCGGAAAGCCTAGCTTCAATCGGGTGCCGGGCGTTACGAATCCGGAGCGTGCCGATCGGTTTGACACGAAAGCCGACAAGGGATAAAACTGTTAGATCCAAAAGGTGAAACGTGCCGGTTGAGACCAGACAGTTCCATATTTACGGCCCCGAAGCCACTTACCGACAATACAAATATAGAAGGCATGCGCTAAAGCATGTTTATAGCCCATTCGGCAAATACAAAGCAAGAAGCATAAAAAACGCCGATTGCCGAATACACATGTATGTAAAGACATGTTTGAACAAGTGAAAATCAATCATCATATATCATATAAAGCATAAATCTAAACCGATATCATTGTTCAAAGCATAATGAATAAAGGGCAGCTCGTAAATATAAATCTATTTAAATAACACATGCATAGGCCTAATCCAACTAGTCTGCCGCACGTCTAGCCTTCATAAGCCTGTCGAGCATAAACCCAAGCAAGTTAATCCACAGCATGATACCACTTGCTATAGATCTACACCACTCCTTACGACTAGATTAATCCACTGCATGATACAATCTAATAGTAAGAAGCTAAAAGCATGCATATACCTAAACAGATCTATAAATACTCGTTGCTCGTGTAGGCATAACCGTATCGGCAAGATTGCCGAATCAGGGTCCGTGAAGAAAGAGCAAACAAGTAAAACGTAAAAGAAACCTATCAGATTAAACCAATCTCTAGTCCACCGGATGACTAGCTCTAGAGTAACCCAAAGACCTACATCTGCCGCACGGTACCCGATCCTGTCAAGGCTTATTCTACATCTAACGTTGCTCATGTAGGCATAACCGTATCGGCAAGATTGCCGAATCAGGGTCCGTGAAGAAGGAACAAACAAGTGAAACGTAAAAGAAACCTATCAGATTAAACCGATCTCTAGTCCACCGGATGACTAGCTCTAGAGTAACCCAAAGACCTACATACGCACACGGTACCGGTCCTGTCAAGGCTTATTCTACATGTAACGTGAATGAACCCGCAACACGTGACAATCTAAATCGATCCATCTAATTCGGCTATACAAGCATATGATCTATCTATCAAGAGCCGAACTGTATCGATCTAGATTGGGCAAAAGAGTGTGTGCAAACATGTAAAATAAATATATAAAAGCATGCAACACGGGGTAACTTAATGAATCTACTAGATCTTGCCAAATCTAATAGAGCCGATAACTATCTTGCTTATGCTAAGATATCAAGCGACGCTTTGCCGCACGGCCATCCGTCGAGATAAACAAAACACAAGTGAAGACTTCACCGTTGTCAAGCGAGGCCCGCCCCGCACGGCCATCCGGTCGGGACAAACGGGACTACTTGCATCACGATCTAAATCCGCCGCACGATACTAGACATGATAGCAAGGTTGCCGGTACTTACGGGGGTCGACGGATCGATGGCTCCCCTCGAAGAAACTCGACGACTTGACTAAAAGGACTTGAAAAGGTGGCACAGGGCCAGTTGTATTGATTTGGTTGTGAACCCTTATTACAATGGTCGAGGGTTTATATTTATACCCTGGACAAATTATGAGTCCTGAAAGACTACGATCTACTAACTAAATATGGGAAACTAAAAACTCCTAACTCTAAATCTTATCGGAGTCCTTGATCATCATGACTCCTTTCCTTTTCGGTCAGCTTTACTCGCCATCTTTCACTTCCCGAATGGAACCGTCGTTCAGTTGAGAATAGCCGACCGCATGGGTACTTGCCGAAACGTTGAAATTTAGCCGAATGCATGCACATATTGCTGAATCTTCTTCTTGCAGAATGCAGGTCCACCTGTCATCTTCTTTACCAAATTTCAGTGTTAACAACGGCGCTCCTCCGCCACCCGAGCCCACCATGACCACGCCGCTGCGCACCCGTCGCCTAAAAAGACACGCCCAATGGGCGGAAGGAATTATCCCCGGTGGTTTTTTCGATGAGAAATCAAAGCGGACTCTGGTCCCACGACGAATCCTCAAGGGAGCGAAGGCTGGCCCTCGGATAGGGTTCGACAGCTACCCTCGAGTACCCGAGTTAGGGACGACCTAGGGGGCCAACACGAGGCCCAGCTTGAGCACGAACCATCGAGACCCCCTCAGACGTATCGAAGGTGAAATGTAAGGGCCACCATGGGATCCCCTCGAAGGGAGGCATCGAGCCGCTGACTCTTATCGAATGGAATCGATACCCAAGTGTCCATACGTTAGCTTCAACGAGAACGCTCCCGAGCCACGAGTCGACCCCTATCGAACGGGGCACGAGTTCTCACTTAGATTTCCCCGTTATCAGCTCACCGAAGACATCGAGGCTTGCTCAGTCGCGGGTAGCATGACGCTCTTCACCTCACATCCGATCGAAAGGACTCGTGGGAAGAACGCCAAAAGCTGGCAAACGCCCTAGCCATACGAGGCTCGGGGGCTCGACCGCGCTTGGCACCCCTCGACGAAAGAGGGTCGGAGAACACCCGGGGGCTCGCCAACCCAAGATACCCCTCGAGAAGGTGCTACAGCTCTAGTTCACATTGTCGCCCATCGACCAAATCCAAATGAAGCCCTCAGAGGAGTTCTTCCAACTCCTCCGAGGCCTCGGGGGCTACCCCCGAAGGGTACGCTCGTGCGCACCCTTTAGAGAACCACGAACGACAGTCCAGTCTCAACCCGTGACCCCCAGCATGAGACCAAACTCTCACACAGGGGCTCGGGGGCTACTGCCGGGTACATAAAGGTGGGGTACCCTTAACCCTCGATTAGGGAAATCAAGCGAATAGTATCAACACGCTTACTACCGCACGTTTTCCTAATCTGGCCAACAAACAACAAGGGTGTTGGGGGCAGGAGTGGAATTGGCCACCCCGTCCCCCCTAATTGTGTGCGCCTCATGTGTTTGATATGCGCAGGAGCGGGCGATAGCGTGGGAAGGCGCGCATTCGGCATCGCCCGGCGTCAGGCGGAAACCCCGATAGCGCGGGGAGACGCGCTTTTGGGGTTAACGGGCGCCGGGCGAAACCCGATAGCGCGAGCGGGCGCGCATCGGCCTCGTCATCGAACTCCGGACGGAAATCCCGATAAGCGGAGGAGGCGGTCGCTCGACGGGCGCCCGGGCGAAGCCCGATAGTGCGAGCGGGCGCGCATTCGGCCTCGTCATCAGGCTCCGGGACGGAAACCCCGATAGCGCGAGAAGGCGCGCTTTCGGCACGAGTCTGGACGCATCCGGCGGCTAGGCGGAAACGACAACTCGGATGTGTCCCGGTTGGTGGTTAGCCAACAAATGTGGGCCCTAGGGCCATTTACTTGTCTGCCCCATGTCGGCTGCTCCTGTACGTTGAAATTAGGGTTGCCAGGGGCATTCTTGTACAAAATGTAACACAGCTTCCTATAAATAGACCCCTCAGGGGACGTTGTAAACGACTTCTGGGCTCCGTGCGTTTTAGCCGGAGGACAAGGAACATAAGGTTCGTGTTGTTTGTTTCATTTTACTGTCTCGTATTTCTGGTTTCGGTCCTTTAGGGGGTGCGACCCCAGAGGGCGGAAACAACATTGGCGCCCACCGTGGTTGGCGCACGGACTTGTCATGCCACCAAAGGGAAAAGCTAGGGGTCCAGTTGTCGGAAAGCAAATGCCATCCGTGGAAGAGATCGTTCCTTCAACTGCAAACGGCTCGAATCCGCCACACACTGAGCTCGCCGCATCGGGATCGGCGGTTCCTCCGCCGATTCCGGCTCTTCAGCAGGCGGATCCAGCTATCGAGGACCACGCAATCAGGTCAATCGCCGGAGTGCAGGATCAACCAGCAGAGGGGGTTGTCGCCACGGAAGCGGCTGCAGATGACACTGAGGTCAAACCGGAGCCTGAACCCCCGAATGTGATAGACGAGTTGATGCTACAGAATTCCAAGCTCCTAAAAATGTTGGATGAACACACTTCAAGAATTGAAGAGCTAAAAGCGTATCGGGATCAGCTACAGGGAGACATTGAAGCAAGAAACAGAATATCGGCAACTCAAGTGGTGGTCGATCACGCAGCCAGGGAGGCAGAAAGGCTGCAGCGGGAGATTTACGCACTCGGCACAAGAGCCAAAACCGAAAGTGAAGTCAGGTACTTGGGATCAGCCCCGGGCAAGGGGGTAGCGGATTCGGTTGACATGGCATCCCCGTTGTCCCCAGAATTGCAGAAATACCCATGGCCACCCGGATACAAGCCTAAGATCCCGCATTTCAATGGCAAATCGAATCCAAGAAGGTTCATATCAAGCTATGAGGCTGCAATATATTCGGCAGGTGGTAACGAAGCCTTGTTGGCCAAAACTTTGATTCTGGCAATGCAAGATGTGGCGCATGACTGGTTCACGTCGTTGCGTCCCTTATCCATCCGGTCATGGAAGCAGGCGAAAGAAGAGCTGTTGGCAACGTTCCAGGGCCTTCAGGCCGACAAGAAAACCATTATGGACCTGCTCACTTGGCATCAACCGGATGATGAGCCAATGGCTAAGTACCTGGAACGCATCATCCAAACACGGGCACAAGTACCAAATGTGTCTGACGAAACGGTCATTGCATCGGCCATCAGAGGCCTCAAGATTGGGCCGTGCGTAGAAGTGTTAACCAGGGAGGTACCCAAAACTGTGAAACAGTTGTTTGATGAAATGCGAAAGTTCGCCATATCAGAAGAAGACTTGCAGAAGCGTAAGGTCGCTAGGAACAGCCTCAAGCAAAACACCCCAAAGCAGAACCAGCAGAATCAGCAGAGGTGGGGGCACAACCAAGGCTACGTCAACAACCTCCAGGAAGGGTCGCCCAACCAGGAACCCCCGAAGCAGCACGACAGCCAGTCTCATGAAAACCGAGGTGGAGGTCAGCAAAATCGGGGAGGCCGGGGAAACAGAGGCGGACGCGGACAAGGGCGCAACGGTGGCACCCCGAAAATGCCGTATTGTTGTGTATGTGGTGAAAACAAAGGCCATTTCACCAGAGACTGCAAATACACCCAGCAGGCCAAAGAGCAGAAGGAAAGAGACGACGCTGCAGGGAAATCCGAACCCACAAAGCACGTATTTCACACGACGCCGGCGCAACACTACGCATTCCCCCACCAAATGGCTGCCTTCCAGTCTGGGCAGCCGGGGAATCCGTACCTCGCCCCAAATGTTCATGCACATTGGGGGGGTCGCCAAACATGCAGCACCAACAATACCAGCAGCCGATGATTGCGCATCCGATGCCTGTATCGGCTGTGGCTTCTTCCTCAACACCTACCGAGAATAGACAGCACCAGCAACATTCAGCAAAACAAGAAACTTCCAAGGAGTTGCAGATCGTACACACTGTGGCACCCGCGAATGTGATGCCATCCAACGGGCATATATACGCCATCATTGGAGGTTCCAATATAGAGCACGACAGCAAGAGAACGCGAAGAGAATATTAGAGGCGCGTGTTGGCAGTATCGTCAGCTGCTCCCACGAATCGGGCCGCGTGGAAGCTTTAGCCCATTACATTCACTGAAGAAGATAATTAGGTCCGGGATTACCCGCACTATGACGCTTTCGTGGCAACAGCTTTCATAGCCGGTACACCTTGCACAACATTCTGATTGACAACGGGAGTTCGGCGGACATCTTGTTCACCAAGGCGTACGACAGCATGAAGCTCGACAGGCGATCTCTTGATCAGGCGGGTAATGCCCTATTCGGTTTTGGTGGAAAGAAAATAGATGCACTTGGGAAGAAGACACTCACGGTAGCGTTTAGCGAAGGAGAGAAAGTGCGGGCGGAAGAGATATCGTTTGATGTGGTACAAATGGAATACCCATATACGGCGATCTTCGGAAGAGGAATCATAAACAAGTTTGACATCATAATCAAGCGAGCTACTCGTGCATGAAGTCCCTCCCCTTTCGGGGTGATCACGGTGCATGGTGATCAAATCGTGGCCAGAAAGATAGATGGCAAACCCATACCGGGATACAGCATGGTGCACGAAGTAAAAAAGCCTGCAAGAAAAGAGGACGCTAATGAGGCCGCAGAGCCGAAGGAGCGGAGAGCAGAGCCAGACGAGGGCACGAGAAGAGTGCCTTTATCAGTGAACCGCCCAGATCAGTGTGTACACATCGGGGCAAGTCTGTCGGAACCGGATGCTTCGGAGCTGCTAGCATTTCTGGCTGAGAACAAGGACGTATTCGCGTGGACCACCAAAGACCTCAAGGGGGTAGACAGAGAATTGGCACAGCACAATCTCAACGTTAGCAAAACAGCAAAACCACGGAAGCAAAAGTTGAGGAAGATGTCATCCGAAAGAGCAAACGCGGCAGCCGCAGAAGTGCAAAGGCTTTTGGACGCAGACGTGATCAGGCCTGTGCAGTATCCGGAATGGCTAGCCAATGTGGTAATGGTCAAGAAGAAAAGCGGCAAATGGCACATGTGTGTGGATTTCACAGATCTAAACAAACACTGCCCTAAAGACCCATACCCGTTGCCGCGGATCGACAAGCTGGTCGATATCGCGTCGGGTTGCGAGCTCTTAAGTTTACTGGATTGTTTCTCAGGGTACCATCAGATATGGCTGAATGAAGAGGATCAGGAGAAAACAAGTTTTATCACTCCCGGAGGGACCTATTGCTACAAGCGTATGCCCGAGGGACTGCGCAATGCTGGCCCTACCTTCTCCCGAATGACGGACGAGGTTTTTAGGGAGCAGAAAAAGAGGAAAAACCTAGTCGCATATGTGGACGATATAGTTGTAAAGAGCGATAAAAAAAGCACACACATCGAGGATCTAAAGGAAACTTTTGTGAACCTTCGAGCAAGCGGCCTGAAGCTAAACCCGAAAAATGCATATTCGGGGTTAGCAAGGGCAAGATGTTGGGATGTCTGGTATCGGCCAGAGGCATAGAAGCTAACCCGGACAAGATCGCCGCTATTGTAAACATGAGACCGCCCGAGACAAAGAAGCAAGTGCAGAAGCTCACTGGCAGGATCGCCGCTTTAGGGAGGTTCATATCCAGAAGCGCGGAGCGGGGACTTCCGTTTTTCCGAATCCTAAAAAATTCAGAAGGTTTCGGATGGGGCCCTGAGCAGCAGCAAGCATTCGATGACCTAAAAGCTTACCTGTCAAAGGCCACAACATTATCAAGCCC
Organism: Themeda triandra; assembly: GCA_018135685.1. Taxonomy (NCBI): domain Eukaryota; kingdom Viridiplantae; phylum Streptophyta; class Magnoliopsida; order Poales; family Poaceae; genus Themeda; species Themeda triandra. The sequence continues at coordinate 5,135 of JAENPR010001860.1, read as the reverse complement.
ATCGCCGAATGCGACCTCGTTACTATATGTAACGCGTCCACGCCGCGGTGAGCGCGGTTCTGGTGGAAGAAAAAGAGAACGAGGGGAAGCTACAGCAGTTCCCAATCTACTTCGTATCAGAAGCGTTGACATCAGCGAAGGCAAACTATTCAGAGCTGGAGAAAATCGCATATGTGGTGGTCATGGCGTCGCGGAAGCTCAAGCACTATTTTCAGGCTCATCACATTCGGGTTTTGTCCGCCCAGCCCCTAGATGCCCTATTCAGAAACGCAGAGGCGATAGGGCGGATAGGCAAGTGGGCGTCTGAGCTGAATGAATATGTCATTGATTTCGAGCACAGATCGGCCATCAAATCACAGGTCATAGCGGACTTCATCGCAGATTGGACCCCTTGTGGGGACAACACTACTCTCAGCTTCGAGGAGCCAGAATGGACTGTGCACGCGGATGGAGCGTGGTGTTCAGCTGGAGCAGGTATCTCCGCGGTATTGACACCTCCAACCGGCCCAAAGCAGCGATACGTCGCAAGGTTATAGTATCGCACAACCAACAACACAGCCGAATACAAGGCAGTTCTGCTGGGTCTCAGGAAACTCCGGGCGCTAGGAATCCGCAGATGCGTCATCAAATCTGACTCGCAGGTAATTGTGGGGCACATTCGGAAGGAATACACAGCAAAGGAACCGGCTTTGGCCAGGTATCTGGAAGCCGTTCGGCGAATGGAGAAATATTTCCTTGGTTTCACCTTGCAGTACATTCCAAGGGCGGAAAACACGAGGGCGAATCTTGGCAAAAAAGCTGCGACCCGAGAACATTCCCTTGCCCGATGTTTTCTACCAAGTCTTGACATCCGCGGTGCGGGCAGGAGGAGGAGCGACCGCGGTAATTCACGCTATCGCAGTGACGGTTGGAGAGCACCAATATGGGCATTCATTTCGGAACTTATGAGCCCGGAGACAAGAAGCAACAGCAAAGAATGGAATCCAGAACCAGGCAATACTCCATAATCGGAGAGAATCTGTACAAGGAGGGAGTCGTAGCACCACTACTGAAGTGCATCAGCCGTAACGAGATGGTCTAGCTTTTGCACGATATACATTCGGGAACTTGCGGGGCCCACAGGGGCCCGCATGAAATCGCTCACAGGGCAATGAGACAAGGCTTTTACTGGCCAACCGCCACAGAGGACGCCAAGCGACTGGTGAAATCGTGCCATGGCTGCCAGAAGTTCGCAAAAAACCAGAGGGCCCCAGCAAGCCTAACATCCCCGATATGTCCAACTTGGCCGCTACAGAGATGGGGCATAGACATAGTCGGACCGCTCCCGCCGGCGCCCGGAAATCTAGAATTCACTGCAGTGGCATTGGAATACTTCACCAAATGGGTTGAAGCTAAGGCGTTGGTGACAATATCATCGGCACCTTAGTCAACTTTGTGTGGCGAGAGAATTATCTGCAGATTCGGGGTTCCATCCTACATAACGTGGACAACGGAAAGCGGTTTACGGCACCAAGTTCGAACTTTTACGTGAAGACACAGGGATCAAGCGACGTTCGCTTGATAAATCACCCCGAAGTCGAATGGTGCGGTGGAACGGGTCAATGGGGACATATTCACTACCATATCAAAGACCCTCGAAAGCACCGAGAAGAAAGGTAGATGGGCTCAGGAGTTAACAGCTACGGTTTGGGGGCACAATATATCCAAGTCGCGTGCAACCGGTTTCACGCCTTTCAGACTTCTCTTCGGGGAAGAAGCCATTACCCCGGAAGAGGTTCGGCTGGGATCTTTTCGAACTGAGATCATGGCCACTACCCCAGAACAACGATACACCCAGCTCAAAACGGCTGACTCGCTAAGGCTACAGGTGGCGGAAAACCTCGACAGATACCATCAGGAAACAAAGACTTGGAGAGATAAAAAAGTGCTAAGGCAGGTCATCAACCCAGGAGATATGGTCCTTATTCGGCAACCCGACAAGCAAGGCAAATTGCAATCACCATGGTACGGGCCGTACATCGTCGCGAGAATGGTAAAAGAAGGAGTCTACACACTGGTGAAGGAGGACGGCACAGAGTCCAGCCACACCTGGAACGCCGACAACCTACGCCGTTTTTACCCATGAAATCGCCCCACAGGGGTTGTAATTTTCTTTTCTTAATTCACGAGAACGCAATTCGGGGGGCGCGCTCTTTTTCCTCACAGGGGAAGCCTTTTCGGAGGTGTGAGGTTTTTTAATGAGGCGTCCCTATGTACCCCTGTTTAATTCTTTTCAATTCACGTTTCCCCTAAAGTGCGGGTACTCAACGTTTTCTCCGATCCAAAAAAGGCAGTGCCATATGTGTCACTGACCCTATTCGGAGAAGTTTTTGTCAGGTTGCAAGCAGCCAAAAGCCAAAAACGGCTATTAAACTCAGCAAAACGCTGAAGCATCACGAATGCGCCAAATGCGCGAAACAAAACGCGGAGTGAACTCGGCAAAAAAAAAAGCTGCAGTATCGCGAAATTGGCGAAAGCCAAATGCGGGCAAACAACGCCTCGGGTGAAATGTGCCTCGGGGATAAAGGCCCGAAGGTAACCATAATGCAAACTTGCAAACAAGCAGTTTTCATCCGCAAGAACAAACTTCTTATTCATCATATTCTGGCGGTATGATTACATTGAAGGTGCTTCAAAAGTTTGTTATCACTATCAAGGACAACACACCTTCTATATCGAGCAGTGCCTCGAGAATGCGCACGAACAGAATCCCTCGAACTCTCGAAAGGAGCGCTGTACTGCACCATTATCGAGCATCACCCGCCCGAATACGACATACGCGGAAGGCAGCAGGGCCGAAAGCCCACACCCGATTCGGTTAGTGAGGGCTGGGTAGCGAATGTGGCATTTGGTCTGATGACATCACACATCCCAAAACCTCCCATTCCAGCTCGACACAACTGAGTAAGTAGTCGGTAAAATAAAAATCCTTGCGGCCATGATAAAAGCAGGGCAGGATTGGGCCAGATTATATAATCTAGCCATTCAGCCTCTAAGAAGGGCAAAATTAGGGCGAAATTTATGACTCACCTAACAAATGCACGGCGGTGTTATAACATAAAAAGGTGTTCTAAGGCTTTATGATCCAAGTAGCATTATATATGCATGACATCCTCCACAATGCAAAGCCATGTCGGCCAAAACAAGCTCATCCTGCTCCAAAACTAAGGTTAGTAGAAATGAGAGGAGTCAGGAAGGGAGTCAGTACTAGTCCTCCCGTTTCAGTTGTGAGCGCTGAGCAAATAGGCACAGCCAGGATCAATTCGGGGGGAGTCAGGAGGAGAGTCAGCAGTAGTCCTCCAGTTTCAGTTATGAGCGTGGAGCAGTTAGGCGCAGCTAGGGTCAAAATGACTACCTAAGCAAAAGCAGCAAGCGCGCAATAGCAGAGATGCGCAGAACCGCGCGCCCCCTATTCCCAAGGACGTCTGGAAGCTCCAGCTCCTGCACGGTGACTAGTACATATCCGGGAATCCAGCCCATAGCAAGTGTGGTGCAAGCATAAGGCATGGGATCTAGTCAGCGAATGAGGTTTAGTGCTCTACCCTCCCACAAACGAGATAGGGCACAGGCGGGCCCATTCGGGTGTGGGAAGTTGAGTCTTACCATCTCGAGATAGGACTCATCCAGTTTCTGCCAATAGGGCCATACAGAGTTCCATTCAGTGGCTACGAAGAGCGCATATGCACTTTGTAACAACCAACAAACTCTATGTGAAAACAAAGGCTGGAGGGCTTAACTTAAAAATTCCCGAATGCGCCCTCCACCGCTCAAATTCGGGGCGGCGCTCTAAGACTCCACGCAACGCTAGAGGGCTTTTCTTAAAAATTCCCGAATGCGCCTCCACCGCTCAAATTCGGGGGAGGGGGGGGAGGGCGCTCTAAGACTCACGCAAGCTGGAGGGCTTAACTTAAAAATTCCCGAATGTGCCCTCCACCGCTCAAATTCGGGGGCGACGCTCGAAGACTCCACGCAACGCCGGAGGGCTTAACTTAAAAATTCCCGAATGCGCCCTCTCCATGCAACGGCATTTGGAGGGCTCAACTCAAAAATTCACGAATGCACCCTCCACCGCTCAAATTCGGGGGGGGAGGGGGGCGGCGCTCTAAGTCTCCGCATAACGCCGGAGGGCTTAATAAGAAACTTTCCCAAATGCGTCCACTTCCGTTAGTAACTATATGCCACATTCGCGGATTCGGCAGCCCGAATCTCCGTAACTAGGCCAGCACCGAATGCGCCGCTGGAACAAAAGAGGTAACATAACCGCGCAGGAAAACGACCAGTCATTTAAAAGTTGACCACATTCAGCGCCGGTGCCACAAAATATGTTCGCGCAGTTTCTAGGGTTACCCGAACCCCGGCCACGCAGGGCCACAAACACGGCCACGCAGGGCCAAATACGACAAAGCTAAGTTTTTACAAAGAAATGATCAAGAGTTGGCTGGGGTTTCGGCTGTAGGAGACTGAGGACGGGGCGCGCCAGCTTCGGTGGATTCCGCCGCGGAGGGGTTCACGGCACCCGAATGATCGCCTTGGGCGCCACTTTCGGGAGCAAGGACCATCTCCGGAGACCGCAGCGTGTTGGAAGACGACGTGTCGACCGCCGCGGCCGCCTCGCGCTCGTCTCTACCCCGAATGTAGGCCATAACCCGATCACGGATAACGACCTCTTCTGCCTCATCTCCCTGAAAGAAAGAAACACGAAAGCGGTCAAGTTAGCTAGAAAATTCATAAGCACATCCACCATAAACGGCAAGCACCATTCGGCAGCTTCTACCTCCGCCATGCTCAGTGCTGCGCGCAGCAAGCTTAGATTGCGACCGCCACCGCTCCAGAAGGCGCTGAAGAACCTCACGGCGGCTTCGTGCGCGTCCCGATCCGGGACCCAGAAGCGGTCCACGTCATCGGGAGCCGGAAGCGTTGCCACGTGTGAACACCCCGCATCTTTCAGCGCCTTGCACATCGCGCGGGTGGTTTCGAGGGCAGCCCAGCGGCGCCTGAGCTCCATTTGGCCCTCCAAGGCGGCCAGCCCGGTCCGAATGAACCTGGCGAAGTCAAACACCGAGGTATCCTCCCCGATAGCGGGCACCACCACCTCG
>JAENPR010001851.1:0-102911 GCA_018135685.1 Themeda triandra | reverse complement strand
CACCCGTGCGTTGCAATGGGGAAAAATTAATGCCACAATAATTATGTATGACGAATTGTGCTGTTACAAAGAAATGAGATGTGTCAGTAACATGTTGCTTTTTTTTTTTGATGACAGGATTCACGACGCTCTTATTGATTGCATTCTTCTGTTCATTTGAGCTCTATCCCTTTATCTTTCGTTCTCTAGCATTGACTGCAGTTAAATTTTATATAATATAAGTTCAACGTGTACATATATAGCGAATATATACAATGTAATATTTGATAGGGTGTTGCATTGTCTTACCTTGTTTGGAGGTGGTAGGCTTGTCTCCAATGGTGCACGAGAATGATTGTTTTCTGTCATAGAAAACTATAATAGAAATAGACCCAACAGTCAGACTGAGCAATTTTTCTGTCATAGATATAGGTCAAAATGAACATTGCATCTCATACTAATGTTGAAACTGAATTGTTCAAACCTTGTATTCTCTTGAAAGGTTAAATATGCTCCTTGGTTACCCTCGTTTTTTTTGGGAACTTGTGACCTGAGCACAGGGAAGAAATCCAATTGGATCAGGAAGCATGAAACTCCATCAAAGCTTAAATTGTTGGGCTACTGCATTTTATTTGTGGATCAGAAGAGGAAGGGGGTGAGTACCTGTATGGATCTGCACCGCGAACAGGAGGTGGCGTCCAGTGAGAAACAGGGCACCAATGGCTTCTGCAGCACGCCTTGTGTTCGTCGGGGTCCTTCACCACTTCTTCACTGCCTTCTTGATCTGTTCAGTTGTTGATGCTTTAATCCTTTTAAAAGAAATGACTGGATGCTTTGATCCTAGCCATGAGAAGCAACCATGTTCATGAGTTGGAATGTTGAATTAACTGTTTTCTTGCAAAGAAGCGTCTAGAAACTGATATGGTTGACAAAATAAGGCTTGCCCCTTTGCATATCAAGGTGATTCAGTTGGTTATGAGGAAAGGTCATTCATTTGCTTCCTTATAATATGATCTGGGAGGGCTGCTAGGATTTTAGGAAACATGAATCCCCTCCACCCCCACCCACAAAAGAAAGACTAATGATTTCAACACTTGCAAATTTCAAGCAACGAAATTCAACAAAGCTGCATCTTGCAAGCTGAAAGCTTCTTTTCGGGATATATTGTTTGTTATAGGTGCAATATCATATCATTATTATAAGTTGGACAGAACACACGAAGTCACTCAGAAAAAGAAGAATAAAAGGAAGCCCTTTTGTATATGAAGCTCCTATTAGGCAAGATATAAAATCAGAGATGATCCTATTAAGCATCAGTAAAAAAAATAATAGCATTATTCCATAAAAATTACTGGAACCATCCCAAAGAAATGGCCATGCAGCCAGTTTTCAAACAAAAGTGGATGGCGGCGAAACTTACTTAGATGTACGATGTGAAGCACCCTAATATCATTTAGCACCAACGTAAATGACAGCAGAGCAATTCGGCTGCCTGATTTGTCTGCAGCACCACAAGGCGAACTACAGCTCCTTGCAGTTGCTTGTCGCTGCGGCCGTGAATGAGGATGGCGTCCTGAAGGGCCTGCTCGGAGGCAAAACACAACTCGACAATCAGGTAAGGAAATGTATATTAGGCTTATTTGATTGTCGACAATCATAGTTCTGGAGAGGTGCAGATCAACTTGCGAAAAAAGAAGGCAATTGATGTAAAAAAACAGTCACATATCAATTAACTACTATTTCTTGAAGTTGGTCTTAGTTCAGTCAAACTAATAATGGATGAACCATTTAAGAATAAAACAATCGTGCAACTCTACTCTACAAATATTGCCAATAAAATAATTTCCAGCTTCATCCATGTGCTGGACTAAGATCTGCCACCAAGAATTTTGGGACAAATCGAATTTGATGAGGCTCAGGATTAAGTTCATTTGCCACAAAATCAAAGCATACATCAAAGAGAGGTGTCACTGACATTTGATTCAAGTTGTTCAATGAAGCATAATGCAGAGAAAGACATGCCTAGTCAAGGAAGCAGCTTCCCTGCCATGAAGCATCCAAACTTGTTGCTGCGGGAGTACTGGTAGGGCACACCGGCGACCGTGAGCAGGCGCTCGAGCACCTCCTTGACCCGGTCAGGCTCCGCCGTCTCGCACTCGAGCTCGTAGCTGGTCCCAAAGTCGAACCGCGTCTCGTCGAGCTCTAGCACGAGTCCACCGCCGTCCTCGAGGTCGTAGTCGTAGACTTGGCGCGTGTTCCTGAATCCGCCGAGGCAGACGAAGGGCGCGGCGTCCCCGCCGACGCCGTACTCGGCGGCGACGAGGCGGATGATGGGGGAGTCGACGCCGCCGAGGCGGGCGGGGTCGTCGGCGCAGGCGAGCGCGAGCGCGGGGTCGAGCGGCTCCTCGACCTCCTCGACGCGGCTGACCCCGGCGTCGAGCCGCGGGCGGCGCTTGAGCGCGAGGACGGCGCGCGAGGGGCTGCGTTCGTCGGGCCCCTCGTAGAGGCGGACGCGGAGCGCGGCGGTGGCGGCGGCGAGCGTGCGGGGCGCGGCGTCGAAGAAGAGGTTCCGCTGGGCGTGGGTGCGGCGGAGGCGGGGCGCGAGGTGCGCGGCCAGGCGGGCGTGCGCGGCGGCGTCGGGGAGGCGGAGCTTGATCTCAACCTCCATGGGGAGGACGGGGGTTGGGGCCCGGGGCTGGCGGGGTGGAGAGGCCGAGGCCGATGCGCTGCGCCTTGGAGGGCGCGGCGCCCGACGGCGGGTGGAGGCGGTGAAGAAGGGGGTTGGAGGTCTGCGGGAATGGGACCGGGGACGGCGTGGTGTACCCGGCCGGATCCTTGGTGGTGGCGGCGGCTGGGGTGCTCCCCATGGCGGCGCGGAGGTGCTCCTCGAGCTCGTAGCGGTCGTCGGAGCTGAGCTCGATGCGGGTTGGGTTGCGGCGCAGCATTGGGAGCGCAGATGGCACTGGTGGTGGCGTGCGCGGCGGACGGGAGCTATTTGGCCAGAGACCACCGTGGGAAGTGGGCTTCCGCGATATGTCACATACAAATGAAGCTGCAGTGCTGCCATTGACGTGTGACTCAACCGAGAATGCTTTATCCGAGCGGATTCGGGCTCTTTTATTCCCCTTTCTACCCTGCCTGTTTTTTTTTCTTCGTTTCTTTCCCGACCGAACGGGAATACAGAACGGATCGAGCTTCTTCATCTCCACTTGCTCGCTGCTCGGTGCCGGCCGTCGCTCCCCGTCGCCCATCGGTGCCCGGTGGAGCTTCCCCACGGCGAGCTCCCCCCAGCTGAGCGCCCCCACGCCGAGCGCCTCCCCCCACGGCGAGCGCCCCCACGGCGAGCGTCTGCTACGTGGAGCTGGAGCACGTGAACTACCGGGAGGGCTACTACATCCTCTGCCCCGTCCGCGACTGCGCCCACGAGCCGGTCGTCTGCTGCACGAAGGTCCCGCACGACGCCGTCGCCGCTGCCGTCGAGGAGCACCGCAGCCTGTTCTACCGCCTCGCCCTTGGGTGGTACGACAACGACACGGCGGCGAGCGCGCAGCTTGAGGCGGAGGTGTACCAGTACCACGACGAGCTTTGATCGATCACCTCCGATCCGCCAGCCGTCGTCGTCTTCAGATTCTCGATCGATCTCCTTGGTATTTCAGTTCTGCATCTGCGCATCCTGAATCTCAATTCGGATGACAATAATGTTAGAGATTAGTCCTTAATTGGGTAGCTTAATATCGATCAGTCGCCTAGAGTAGTATTGGTGCTCTCGCATGATCTCTGGCTAGTGTTCGTTTCATCGGAGAGATTTGGTAGTAGTACGTAGTAACGGCAGCGGGTTCTTCCACTGGATTTTCTCTTTTTGCCAATTAATGTTTGGAACTTTGGATGAATGATCTGGTGTTGTGATCGGATGAATGATTTTCTCGTCGTGGGGGAGGCCGACGAGGACGCGCTGAAGCCTTGCGGCCAAGAGCTAGGGCTGGCGGCCATGGAGGGCGGACGGCGCGGATGTGCAGCAGCGGCGGCGGCGGGCGCTGGGCGGCGGCTGGCAGGCGGGCGTGCGCTGGGCGGCGGCGGCGGCTGGAAGGCGGGTGCGCGCTGGGCGGCGGAGGCGCTCCGGCGCTCGCCGTGGGGAAGGGCTAAGCGCGTTGGTGACGAAGGCTCGATCCGTTTTGGCCTGTGCCCCCGTTCCGTCAGACGAACAGAGGAAAAGAAACAAAGAAAAACAGGCAGGGGTAGAAGGGGAATAAAAGAGCCCAAATCCGCTCGGATGGCATTCTCACGGTTGAGTCACACTTCATAATGGCACCTCAGCGAAGCCCATTTGTATAATGGCATATCGCCGAAGCCCACTTCCCACAATGGTCTCTGGCCAAATAGCTCGGCGGACGGGGGTGAGGGCGGCGGTTCGGCGCGGTGCGGGGCGATTTTTTTTTATTACGGAGACGGGGGGAGGGGGTTACGGTGCGGGGAGGAGGATTACGGGAGGCAGGCCAAAAGCGTGGATACGATATCATTTGGGTTTTTTTAGTAGTAAGAAATAAGAATCACCCAAATAGGTGTTTCGCAGTGACTCTAGTTCATTACAGGGAGTATCTAGATCAATAGCCAAATGTTTCACCGATTCTTACTAAACTAGTACATTGCGCGCGCCATTGCGCGCGCGCTCAAGGAACCAAAGAAGAAACACAAGATGAAACAGGCATGGAAGCACTGGTTATCAAGAATATGTAATGCGGCTAGGACCTGGAGCTGTGAAGCCACACAGGAAAAGTGTCTTAGGTGAACCATAATTCACATGTATCATAGCTTGACACGAATCCATCTTAAGAAAATTTGATGTGAGTACCGTTTAAATTTGATATAGTGTTAATTCTGTTGTACATAGTCCAAAACACAGACCATAGTAGTCAATAAAATAGAGGCACTTAGAACATGGAAGAGTCACTGAGCAGCCAAATTTCAAATGTGTAAAGGAACTTGCGTCCTTAAGGAACTAATATAGGATTTACACATAGTGAGTATAGGATTTACAATCAGTGGGCTGCACACAAAGGCAGGGAAATATTAGTACAAAGGTTATTACAAATGCCGAAGCCTGCACAACAACATCAAGTTGATAAGGAGTGGGCTATCAGAAGATGTAATATGTTTATACTTTATATTAGTACAAAGGTGTAATCAAATATTACCTCGGTAAAATTGCTTCCTGGAAAACAACCTAAAACTGTACTTGGATCAATGGGTGACAGAAAAGTGCTCAAACATGTCTCTTCAGAAGTGTAATGCTGCAAAATACAAGATAAGTACTTAGGCACCACCATTACAACCAGCTCGAAAACCTAATAAGTATCCTGATGGTTAGTATTGAATGTCATGTACCCCAGATGCCTTTGCCAATACAACAACTTAAGCACCAGGTAAAACGATGACAAAAAATACAGAATCCATGTTCCAATAAATCAAAGTCATAATTCAATCTCTGATGTCGTTGAAGTTACTAATCGAACTGTCATAAAAACATGTACTGATGAGATACTTTGAAGTAGAGATTTACCAGAAAAACAAAACCTAGCATGGTCTATTCCAGAATCATCAAACTTTTTAGGATCCAGCTGGAAATACTGCAGGATTGAGCATTGAAACTATCACTTTTATAGTGTTCTGAAGAAACCGTATTAAACACAAAAACAGGGGTATAAAATTTGTATATTCTTGAGAAACCAAGTTGGATTCAATACAGAAATTAGACAGTAGGTACTATAGGATCATCACCTGCAAGACACTTTGAGTAGCACAATATGTGCTGAGTGGCTTTAAGCAAATGTCAGCAAGGGCTACTGTAGACCCAGAATAATTTGCGCGCAGATCATCAACCTTTAATTAGAAGAAACATGAGAACCATACGGCAAGAGCAGTCCCAAAATTCAAGCTACTATGTGAGTTTCCTACCTTTTTCTGAATCTCAAAAAGTAATTTCATATTGTTATCATTTACTATTGAAGGAGCTTCAGACCCACCAGATGCAGAAGTGGCCAACACAAGCTGCAGTAACAACAATTAACGACAAAATTCACTGTTTGGGACATTTGTTTCCAAATGGAAAACAGGAAAAATAAATCCACAGATAGGATGTCAAAATATTTGGATCCGACAATTCGGTTAAACCGAACGCCTGCCCCTAATCACAGGAAAAGAACTGTTCTAGACAAGAAGTCAGCTAATACAATTTGTAAGAAAAGACATAAATGAGGTTACAAGAGTTGAAAAGACCTGCTCAATCCTATAAAATGGTGCGAGATGGCTGTCAAAATAATTCTTCTCATCAGCAGCTTGACTTCCAGGGCTAACCCAAAGCTGACAAAAGAGAACGCATTAGAATCACAATTTTTCGAAAAGAAAATGTATGCATAACTGCTTGGTCAAATAAACAGGAAGTCTTGTAGATGCATTTACATCGATTGATAATTTGCATATGAAGTCTTCAGTTATGAATTATGCGAATTCATTTTGCAAGTCATGGATATAATTAATTAATAAAATTTTATTTATTTCTTTGTATGCCTACACATTAGATCAGTTTTAGAGTTATGGTATTAAGGGAAATATTCAATAGAGAACCTTAGCTAAACAATGAAGCCTGCATTCTGAAAGCTATAATGCCAAATTTTGGACCAAGCTAGAGCTTTGTTGAATGTCTGACTCCTCCATGGCTCTTATTGTTGCAGTAAACTGTTAGAGAAATATGGAACAAACTTACATGATATTTTAAGCTTTTGTCAGGATCTGTTTGATGACGAATTTAGGTAGTGCCTCTATCATGTGAACCACTCGGAAGAAATACCTGGAGTCAACAGGATTGGGACATAAACATATTTTTAGTGAAAGCAAGCAAGAAATGCACTAATAGAAACTGCAGGAAAGTAGGAGCCTGTATTCCACTGTGGGTCATAGCTCAATGTAGCAGGTAAAATGGTGCGTACTATGCATTTTATCAGACGTGAGGAGCAAAATGGATTAAAACATAAGGAACCTGAACTGAGTAGTACCATTTGTTGTCAGCAAACTAAATAGCAATTATACTGAGTACATAGTCAACGTCAGTACAAACTTATGATAGTAAATGTGCATGCTTAATTTACGTAATTAACCTCACTTGTTCAGAAGGTGCATCAATTTTTTTCAGAAGCATCAAATTCAGTATGAGCAATGGTACAAAGGTTCGAATGCCTACTTTATTCCTATTCATTATAAAAATCTAACTATACCGGCAGATATCCATGATACAGGTTATAGAGAGGTTTTCCATTTCGATGTATGTACTAAAAATAGCAAAGTTTGTTTATGGAAGAAAGCATTGGTGCTTCAATGTGAGGGCACACACAAAGCCAATCAGGGATGGTTTACCTTGTTAGCATAGAAAGGAAGCTCAGACTGCAGCAGCACCATAGGAGACGTTCATCTTGCAATCATTCCGAGGCCAAGATTGTCTAAGCAGAAGAATAGATGTTCATAACTTAAGCATATTCCAAAACTATAGTGACAAAAAAAAACGAATTGGATAACCATATTTACATGTCACTACACAGGAAGGAAATGAGCCCGCAAAAATACAAATAGGATGAATCAGTACAGAAATAAGCCTTTGCAGTGGACGCCTCTAATTCAGGTAGTCGAAAGTTTGCTTTTTTCATGCATAAGGACCTCAAAGCAGTATGACCGATGGTACAAAAGTTCACATGTATGGCTATTTTTTGTTGGAGGTTGTTATATACTTATATTATATACGATACGATGTGGGAAAATCGAAGAAATAAGAATAGGAAAAAAAAGGAGAGCGTACCTGCTGCCTCCATCTCGATGTGCGACGGCGGAGGACGCTGGCTCCCCACGCCGGCGGGCGGCGAGCGTGGCCGTCGCTGCTGCAGGAGTTGGATACGTAATCTTCGGTACCGGCTATGGTCAATGCTGACAGGTCAATGCTGCTCTACATCATGAGTTGCGCGGCGGCAGGCAACTCATGATGTAGAGCAGCATTGACCTGTCACATAATCTTCGGTACGATGAAAGCATGGATACGTAATGCATAGTAGTTTGTTTCGTTCAATAGCCAATTTGACAAAAAAATGGCCATATAGAGAAGCCGTAGGTGAAAAAAATTAGGGACGCATCGATAGGTGAGCAGATCACAATTGTGGTATCCATCTCAAGGAAATAGAACCACTCATCACATTGATCATATCATACCTATCTCACAACAATAGATCACCTCAAGAGATTTGCCTTATGATATGAATTCACCAAAGAACTAAGTAGCAGGGCAAAATAAATCAGTGAATTTTTTGTTTTTTGAGAAACATAAACAAATCAGCAAACTGAGAGCCCGCGTAATGCTTCCTAGTTTCAGTTTTTTTAGTTGTTGCAACTTGGTGAAATCCAAAGTGCTGATGCTCTGAATGAGATCAGCAGCAGCAGATTAAACAGCTGATAACCACTTAACCAACTGCCAGAATGCCTATACAATTTTCCCCTGACATACTAGGTCATTTGCAAAGGGAAAAAAAATGCATAATCCATATCAGTTTCAACGCCCACACGACATTTCTTCTGATTCTGTAGATATGCAGAGTAAAAAAAAGAACGATTGATTAGAATAGATGTTCTGAAAGCAATCGGGATTCTACAAGGACTAAAAATTACTTGAATTAGAAAGGGTGGTAACGATACATCCATCTATGATCTATCATACAAGAAGAGAGGAAATACATTGAACTCTATGGAAAAGAACTATCCTACGAACAGATAATAGGATGGTTCAAGAGAAACTGTCATATATGATAATAGGATGGGGCAAGAGAAAACTGAAAATAAATAAATTTGTATATAGAATATCATGGGGAAGTGGTGAGGCAAGGCAGCTACGTGTAAAAGATGGAGGTTCAGAACAAATTGAATGACTGATGTAATGGGACCTAAGTCATAGAACATGTAAACGATTCTCGGTATAAACAATTGGTAACCAAATTCCTCCCTGGACAACAACAGAACAACAAAGCCTTTCGGTTCTAACCCAACATAATGCGTAGTAACGGAAAATATCTCCCTGGCCTAAAGTAAAGGAAAATGGTACACCTTAATAGCATATATTTCGCCAATTTTCTGAGCATAGTATTTCCTGAAGTATATAGGCCGGCAAAAAATGCAACGCGTAGTCAGGAAGGCAAATGAGCTCCACAAATTCTCGTTCCAGATGGAACTCAGGAAAAATAATTCTAGTACTGCAAGTAGCAATTAAAAACTATACAATGCTATGCCGCTGCATATAAGGGTAGGATCAAAGTGAGCTTGGATTTTTGCAATGGGAAGGGAATGAGTCAAACAGTGTGGCACTGCACAAGGGATCAAATATTGGATCCCTGCCAGGAGAGGAACATATGTATAGTGCGAAGGAAATTTATTTCTACAATTTTGCATTATGGCAGAGTACAAAATGCAAAAGAAGAAACGGGACTAAAAATAAAGGATTTATTTAGGTTTAGTTTACAAAGAACCCTGTTGAACTCGAAGGGATTAAAGTAGGTTCACATGTCACCCCACCGATCATAAAAAATATGAGTGAAAAATGACCAGTCACATGAGCCATGGCAGCTATAGATAACACAACGTTTCCTTGGTCTCAGCAGAATGGTACTTCACTGCAACAAGATAGGGTAATAACAGGACATCTACTTTAGAAAAAAATGGGCGCGAGGGATAAAGGCATTGTTAGGGTCTTACATAGGTATGGCGAACTATTTGACAACACTATTTTGGGCAGGTTTTTATCGAATAACATATTCTAGGGCGGGCTAAAAATATGCAGGATCGAAGAAAATATTATCTCCAAATTTGGTAATGAGCAGTGTTGGAGGAAAAAAAAGTAATGAGCAAGTGGTTTAGAGGAGGAACCTGGAAAATAACATCAGCGAATCGGAGACTTCTATTTGTGAGAACTAATTCAGTTGTACTATTGAACTGGAAATATTTCAAAATGACCCAATCTGCTAATGAGCAGCTGGTATAAAGAGGAACCTAGAAAATAACATCAGCCAGCCAGTGGACCTCTATCTATGAAAAATATAAACATTTCAGATGTACTATTGAATTTCAAGCAGTAGCCAATGATTTATTGGAAATAGTAGCACCGGCAATAAAACATTGATTCAACTATCATGTAATGATAACGGTCCCATGTCAGCTTATGTGGAACTAAAAAACTAAATACATATTGGTCTTGTCCTGCATACCTGTCTGACCATACAGGACAAATAGGACGAGGCATAGCAGGTCCCTTGAATATAACATGGCTCACTCCAGATGTGCAAAATCCCATAAGTCATATTGACGCAAATCTGCAGCAAAGTATAGCAGACAATAAATAAACAACAGTGGTTATACAACCATTTATACAATGGTAAGGGGCCTTTCTGATCCCTCTAAATAAACCTGAATTAGAAATTGTGCAATCAAATAAAATAAATAAGATAATTTGGAATTAGCAGCCTTTCTAATTCTGAGTTCGTGCCATCTGAACAGATATAAAACCTGATTTGAACACAGGAAACACAGGAAAGAACATATGGGTACATCAGTATCCATAATTCAAATTTATTATGAAATAATCTAAACTAACTCCAGAAAGGGCAGGGAAGAGAATGATTTACCAAGACGATGAACTGAACCTGAGATCTCCTCCCGGATTCAGAAGGTGTTATGCCTAGATGGGCAAGGGAGCCCAACCTAAAAAATACAGGCATACTACAATTGGCTCTGAAAATATCATGACACAATAAATGTCTTTTGATTTCACTATATGCTCATTTTTTGAGGCACATGATAGAGCAAAGAACTAATTGGCTGTACATTTTGTCACTGCCTCCTTTTTGTACAACATATGCACATGGTCCAATCTTCCAATTTCATTGCATCATCTTAGACAGGAGGCACTCCTACACAACCTAAAATCTATGGCATGTAGGTAAGACTGAGAAAGAAGAGGGATGTGAACATACCAATGGTCAAGATGATCAATCTGCTTCTAAAACCGGTAAATTCTCCAATGGAAACTGGCAGCAACAAATGTTGTCATGGAGAGGCAATTTCAAAGGAGAAAATCTCATATAATGAAATACAGTGTAGAGCTACATGCATTGCAAAGGAGCTTGAGATAAACTCTCTGCTCCAAAAGAACTCCAAAATCTTAACCAAACGCAGACAGAGTTCGGATCCATAAACAAGGTTTGTACCATAGTATACTTATTTAAGAAAGATGGCAAATATAAACTTAAATGTTTAATCACATGGTCATAGTACCAGGATGTAGTAGGTCTATGAACAGGTAACATGCGATTAACAGAAGGCTTTGAAGGATCGAGAGATATTTTGCTTATGAAAAAAATTATCCAAATTGGCATATGTAGACTTTACTCACAGCCTACAAAGATACATGAATTATTTTATAAAAGGTTAGCTACCGTTAGAAGATATACAATTGTTTTAGCAACAGCGGATAGGTGCATGCTAAAGCCAACAATGAAGGGCGTCGGGATGAAAGCCCATTTTAATAAAATGATTAGCCACATCTAGCTGCCATGACACTATTAAGTAACCAACTGAAACATACCAGATGGAATCAATGATGCAGAGGTTGAACCCCATTTTTTTTTCCTGAAAAAACAAGATGGAACAGATGAAGTGTGTAGCCATCATGAAAATAAGACTGTGTGCACTGTATGTATATACAGCTGATAGTTGTAGAACAAAAACTGACAATTCGAAAATAGATTAGCTTCTTTTTGGCATATCTAAATTGGTAAGAGCACTCCTTTTTCAGTATTAGGAAAACGGTGTGTTTCTTCATATCACTAATAGGTTTCCTACATTATGATAATTGAGATGTAGAAATGACGAAGACCACCATTTTCTAAAACCGAATACACAGGACACATTGATGTCATACGAGGATGCCATGGAGGCAAGAAAAATTAGAGTTTGGGATCATAGAAAATCAACTATTATCTGTAAATGTTGGATCTTAACTGAAAAAGGATTAATTGGAACCAACCAAACTGAGAGGATGAAACCAACAAAAAAGAGGAAGGAGTGGTACCTGAGTTTCTCGCTGACAGAGGAAGGCCTAAAAACCGCAAAGCGTAGAGCAGGCGTTCACCAATGTCCTTCATTTCTGTTGCGCTACTTCCTTTCTAGAGGATGGAGTTTCTTCAGCCCATTTATTTTTTGTCATAACAAAGGGAAAACTGAATTAATTTTCAAATGGCCACTCCAATCTTCATGGAGAGGTTTCACTGTACATAAATGATGCAAGCAGAACAACCGGGGAATTTGAGCCCCTATAGAAAAAAAAAATGTACTAGCTTTCACTAAGTTAGCCAATTGTTTTATTCAGATTCTACGTATCTTTAGACACTACCAACCAATGTACATAAAAATAGTAGGAGAAGTGCAGACTATAAACTTAAACGGCTCCAACTGAATTTAAGACATCATCTTTTCTACGCAAAACGAAATCATTAACTTTGAACACACCAATGGCAGGCGTTATATACAACCTGCAGATCTTCATCTATGTCTAAATGACATGTATTACTGATACACAACCAAACTTTTTTTGACTACTCCAGCATAACCTCGGCCGGATAAAAATTAAAATTTTCAAGATCAACCTAAACCATGTAATCAATTCTTGGTGCTACTCAACTATGTAGTAAGTTTAAGTCACAGGTTTATACAAGGACATGTAGGTAGACATCAATTATCAGAAACAAGAGAACAACTTAATTAAGAACAGGAAGCACAACATCAATCATGGCATATATCACAGCTAAGCAATACCTTCTTTCCTGGAACAATCAGAAGAGCATAGCAGGCTCCACACAGCAAACAACCACTATTCCTTGACCCACACTCCTCTCTTTCCATGCAGAGGTAACCTTTGCATTTACCTTAGGTGATTGAATGAAGCTGAAAAAGCGGCAGCGCAAGCACACCCGCATGCCCAAATCGGACCACAAAGACGCAACGGAAGTAGATCGGCCGACCACACCCACCGGCCCGGTGCACTGTACGAAGAGGAGGTAGAACCCAACCCTACCATTCCCAAATCGACGACCAAACACAGCACGAGGATGGCGACAAATCCAAAATCCGAGGGAGGATTTGGGGGAGGAGCCATGGGACAGAGGAGGAGAAAACGGTGACCGGCCGCAAGATCCGGCCGTCGAGCGAACCCGCTGCGGCCGATGGAGAGAACGAGGCTGCATGCAGGCGGAGGTGGCACACTGCGAGAGGAACGCGAGCAGCTGGGGGCGCTCGCCCCACACCGTCCTTGCGGCACGACCGGAGAGGAAGAGAGAGCAGGATAAGGCAAGAAGATGGCGACGTACCGTCAGGTGCAGCCGCCGGACGTCGTCATCGCCGCCGCCGCCGCCGAGGAAGAGGCAGCTAGGGTTTCGCCGAGCGGCCAGCAGCGGTGGCTGGCCGTGTCGCGCGCGCCAGCCACGAGCGGACGGCCGCGCGCGCCGGCCATGAGGGCGCGGCCGCGCGGGAGGTGGGCAAAGGGAGGGGGGCCGCCGGGCTCGTCCGCGCCGACGCGCCGCCAGGAGTCGCCTCGCGCCGTCGCTGCATCGGGAGGAACGGAAAGAAGGGAGAGAAAAACGGAGGACAAGCAGTGAGGGAGATATTTGTCCACCAACTAATTGGATAGGTACACGTGGTGTGCTACAGTAATTCATCTGTGGCTAGCACCTGAACCGCAGATCGCGAATCACACGGTGAAAAAAATTTTGGCCGACGTAGCCACGCCGGTTGGCTCCCGAAGGCCGCCGGCCAAATAGAAAGAGATGATTTCTATTTTCATAGAAACATTTATGGAGAGAATCTGGATCCAAAACATTTACGAGCCCTACTCTGTTGTCCTGATTTTTGTGCATATAATTTTTTTCTTGCTGAGTCAAATTGGCTCAATAGGACAAACCAGGTTAGACTTGCCTGACTAAGCAAAGCTAGACGGGGTGGTGACTTACTCTCTACCTCCTGTAGTTGAGTGCATTGTAGGGTTCAAAATTTATCCACAAACATAATGCATTTATAAGACAAAAACCAATTTTACATTAAAATACTTTCCATTTACTACTTAAGTGCTCGTACGTTGCTACGGGTACGCAATGTATAGAGAAAATCGACATGCTGCCAGACAACGCGACAGATAGAGGGTGTGCATGTAGATTCATAATTTTGCATATTGGTGTAAGTAGGGAAACCATAGTGTTTGTTTTTTTTCCCCTTTGAACAGCAACCAACGTGACTCACTCGTTAAGAACTATTGTTCATTCATGTAAGCAGATCTTTTACACTTAAGTGTTGTATGAAGAACAACCTGAGGACAATATTGTTCATAGTAACAAAAGTTTGCAAGATGATCTAACAGGCCAGCGACAAGTGAAGGCTTGCTGCTGGTAAGTGGTAACAACGTGATGGGAAGGTCATAACTAACCTGAAAGAAGGCATCAAATAGAGCAATCTGACAATAATATGAGTTATATGGTTTGGATGTCTCTAACCACCACAACATCTCAGCCTCATTGCCATGATGCAACAGAGTAGCTAAGTTTTTTGGCGACTTCTGTTGCTCTGCCTAGGGTTTTCCCACTTGAGCATCGCAACTTTAGAAGAGAAAGCATACCTCCAACTCCTAAAATTATAAAAAGACTGAAGTTAGATGTATGGTCAGTTTCCCTTGCTATAAATAGTAGTATCGCCAATTGTTAACGTTGGGGAAAATTATCAGATAGTAGCAACAAATCGAATCTAAAATTCAGTTTGGTACTACAACATATATTTATAGATCCTGCAGGGTACAATTGCTCATTTGAATGTCATGGAAATCCTACAACGGGAATAGGACGAAGCACAAATTACCTTGAAGCTTGACACATTGAGGAAGTGGATGACGACGGCAGAGGACGCGAGGAGGCAGCGTTTCTGGGAACCGACGGTGGTGGAAGCGCGGACCGGCGGGGGGGAGCTCGAGCGGCTGGCGACGCCGGTAGCCAGGCCCCAGCGAAGGAGACCGACCTGACCGCGTCGGCACTGATTCGTGTGTGCTGCGACCACGGGGAAGGAGAGGTGTGGCGATGACGGCGAGGTGACCTGGCTGCGACGGAGTGGAGCACCGGCACCGATGCGTCATCCCCGATGCTAGTGTGCCGCCGCTGGGGCGCGTGGGGGTCGTGCTGCGCGGCGCCGAGGCACGCGACAAGGTCGGCGACGGTGATGTCGAAGCATGCAGTGCAAGCGAGGGCGGACAACGGTTTCGCGGAGGGCGACTGCGAGCTGCTGCAGGCGAGGACGGATGGCGGTTCCGCGGTAGGCGGCCGCGAACGTCGATTGCGAGCTGCAGGCGTGGGCGCCACGGGCGGACGGCGGTGCGTCGAGGGCGACGGCGACGGCGACGGGAACGACGACGGCGAGCTGCATAGCTGGGCGGACGGAGCGGTGACGGCACGAAGCGCGTCGTGGGCGGGGCGGCAGTTGGCCCTGACGTTGGCGTCGCTGTTGGCCTCGGTGGGCAGCGTCGTCACTCGGCGGCGTTTCTGCGGAATGAGATCCTCTGAAGTCACTCTAATGGACTTATGTCTACCGTCACGATCTAGACCGTTTACTTCAGATCCAACCGTGACTCAACCACTCTGGAAACTAACGTGTACTACTAATGGGCTGCAAGCAGCAGGCCCATGAACCCAAGGACATCGCGCTACTCATCCAGTGAGCCGCCGCCGCGACGCTCGGCCGGCAGTGTCGCCATGTACGCGAGGCGAACGATGCCGCTCTGTTTGCTGGGCGTGTCCATGTTCCCCAGCTCCTCAGCGTTACCCACCTCGTCGGCGCTCCCTCGCCGCCACCATGCTCGCAGATATTAGGTGCCGGCGCGGCGCCCACACTTGTGAACGGGGCCATCACTAAGGGCAGTCCTAATGTAAGAGCATCTTCAA
This sequence comes from Themeda triandra, assembly GCA_018135685.1. Classification (NCBI taxonomy): domain Eukaryota; kingdom Viridiplantae; phylum Streptophyta; class Magnoliopsida; order Poales; family Poaceae; genus Themeda; species Themeda triandra. Next base: position 86,883 of record JAENPR010001851.1, on the reverse strand, counting down.
CAGTTATGCAATTTTGGTTTGGTATTTGTTGTTATTTGTCAATTCCTAAAACGACATGGAGAGGAAAAAATAAAGCCATCTCTAATAGTTTGGCATTTGGACGGCATTTTTAGGAAAAAAAACTAAGGAAACTAAGCTATAGTCATGGTCCTTAACAACTATGACGGGATTCTCGGATTTCACAAATGCCAAGCCACCGTGCTATGCAAAAATGCCAACTTTCCTCCATCAAATGCCAAGTTACCCAAAACGTAAAACTCAAATGCAAAACTGTTGGAGACCTCTTTTTAAGTTTTTTTGGCAAATTCAAGAATCAAACCCCAAATGCATTACGGAGTTGGAGATGCTCTAAGACTCTATTGTAGAGTCCAAGACTATTTAATACCCTCCTATTTATTGTATTTTGCTGATGTGGCGGTATATTTACCTCGAAGATTGTGGACTTGGAGTCTAAATAAGACTTGGAGTCTTGGTTTTTCTGCCCCTCTCTTCAATAAATATACCACCATATCAGCAAAACACAATAAATAGGAGGGTAATAAATACTTTTGGACTCTATGATAGAGTCTGCACTGTGAGTGCCCTAAATGCGCTTCACTTGTGCAGGATGCCGGCGACGCCCGTGGAATCAAGAGCTACTTCTCTACTGGATTGGATCGGGGAGCAATGGGATCGAGAGCAAGTAAATGGGAATTAAAAAAAGGCGCTCGGACGGAGCACGGCCCCGACCGCCTGCGCACCGTGAGCTGGGGGGCCGCGTGGCCACCGGCGCTCGATTTAGCAGGGCCGTGGCTGCTTGAGCGCGTCGAGCAGCAGGGCCGCGGCTGCCTGAGTGCGCCGAGCAGTAGGGCCGCGTCGCCGGCATCACTGGACAGAGTATGACCATGGCTGCCGCAGCAAAGTAAGATTGCGGCAGTGTGTCTAGCCACGACGGCGAGCTTCGATGTTGCAGGAGAGAGACGAGAGAGGGATGGCATCACCAAAAGAGCGACTGTCGACCCTATCACCCTACCACGACGCTAGCAATGGCGGGAGGGATTACGGGAGGAGTTTTGTTTTTTATTTTTGGTACGGTAGACGAGGAAGGGAATTACGGGAGGGGAGTTTTTTTTTATTTTTTTGTGCAGGAGACATGGGGGAGGGGTGGTTACGGAGCGACGGGAGTCATTAGTGGAGAGGTGAAGCGATTAGCGTAATCGGGTGATGATATTTGACTCGCTTTTAGTTGTAAGATCAACTACTATCATCGTCCGTATTTGGATCATGAGAGGGAAATTTGGGTAGTTTCTTACACAGACCAAACTACTCAAAAGTAGCCAAACATGATGGTAGAGTTAGTTTTTTTTTCTAACTAGCTCACCCTAAAAAACTATCCCTGATTATTTAAGTCAATTTGTTGTGGAGTCCACCAAAAGAGCAATTACTCTATTTCTTTCAGGCGCACGTGATCCAGATGCATCGATGTCCTTTCCTCTTCTTCATGCGACCGCAACCTCGTGACGAGGGATGTCACCGTCGCTGCCCCGATCCGCCGCCTCCAAGGCGAGTCCCCTCGCGCCCTCGCTCCATGGCCGCGAGGTGAGTCCCCTCGCGGCAAGTGGCCCGGCCGCGCGACCTGCCTGAGGCACGGCGCTCGCCCGCGGCTGCTGACGACCCGTGCTTGTACTGAATTTTGTTTCTTATGTGCAAGTGGCTTCGTCATGAACAGAGACGCTTCGACGACTACGCTGGCCGCGATGCTTTCGACCTCTTGCAGAGCGGAAGGAAGCCCTACAAATGCTTGCCACAACAAATCCGGATAAAAAGATAGTTTAAATGGCCTAATGATTGAAAAAACATATTTATTATTAATTTAACCGTGGTATCCAAACACCTTAAGGATCAGTCAAACTGAGGTAGAGGATCAAACAGGGTCACTAATCAAGTTAATGATAGCATCTCATTAGGAAATAATAAAGTGAGGGCGCACGCGTCTTTTTATCTCTTTTAATCCGTCCTAAAACTTCTAATATTCACTCTATTAGAGTATATATGCTGCAAAAATAAAACTAGCCACTGTTGCTTGGGTTGGAGCAGCCGTGTTCCCTTGTCACGGAAAATCAAACAGGATCCAGCATCTTATTTGTGTACTCTCTCCATTCCAAATTATAAAGATTCCAAGAATGTTGGAGAGTCGAAAGTTTTGAGCCAATTTGTGCAAGTTATAGAAAAAGCGTAATAACTTGTGACATCATTAGGTGTGCAATGAAAATATAAGTAATGGAGAATCTAGGCCTTGTTTAGATCGAATTCACCCCCAAATTCACCCCAAATTCCACTACGAAAAGAAGATTCCGCAATCATATCGAAATACTCCGCATTACATGGAGTACTAAATATAGATGAAATCAAAAACTAATTACACAGTTTTATTGTACTTTGCGAGGCGAACATTTTGAGTCTAATTATTCAAAATTTGGACAATTTTACTAAATACAAATCTTCTGATCTTACGGCGGCATTTATGGCAAAATGCCAATTCGGCCCTTCCCGAATTGGGAACTAAACAAGGCCCTAATGGTACTTAGTTGCCATCCTAAATATTATTATTTTTGTATAAATTTGGTCAAACTTAAAACATTTTGACTCCTCAAAATTGTAATGCCTTATAATTTGGAATGGAGGGAGTACGACAGGATCTAGCATCTGTGCAGCCGGCAGCGCACAACAGAAGAACTGACGAAGCAACCACCAGCTGCCAGCCTTTGCTTTGACGTCCAGACCGGAGTCAAGCCGAATCCAACGGACAGGAACACACGAGCGCCGTCACCTGCCCACTCCCCGCCACCCATCTCCGCGACGCTCGTCGGCTCTGCTCCCACAAACAAAAGCAGAGACGCGTCCGACGCCGCCACCAACCCCTTCGTCCCCAATCCACCGCCATAGCCGCAGCGAAAATATCAAATCGGCGCCGCGAACAAGCACCACAGAAAAATTTCCCCAAGCCCTAGGGTTCCCACGCAAAACCCCCTCCCGAAATTCCCCAATTCCGCGCCGGATTTAGGGTTTATGCATGGCTTCCGACCCTCCCGGCGACGGCGCCGCCGCGGAGGAGCCGACGCCGGGGCCGCCCGCCCCGCCGCGGAGCCGGCGCCGGCTGCCTCTCCCGCCGTGGAGGCGCCGCCGCCGCCGGCCGCTCCGCCGTGGAGCCGCCGCCGCCGCCGGCTGCTCCCGCCGTGGAGCGCAGGTCGCGCTGGGCCGCGGAGATCAAGGTCTACGCCCGTAAGCACCCCGCAAAAGCCCTAAACCTCCTCCTCCTCCGGAACCCGCTCCCCACCCCTCCCCCTCCTCCGCCCCAGCCCTAGCCCTAGCTTCCTCCCCCTCCCCGCTCCCGCTCCCGCCCCAGCCCCCGCCCCCGCAGCAGCCCCGGTGTCTGCGCCTGCCGCGGCCCCGAACCCCCTTTCCGAGACCTTATCTTCGATTCGCCGCAACATCCGCCGCGCGGAGGCAGCGGGTGCCGGTGCCGCGGCGCGGCGATCCGGCCTCAGCTCCCGCGCGGGCCCCATCTGGGAACGCGGTGCTGCCTCGGGGACCCCAACCGGCTCGGTGGCCGTATTCCTAACGGCCACGGGGACGACCGGGCGGCGGCGGAGAAGGCCGAGAAGGCGCGGAAGCGCAGGACGAGGAGCGAGCTGCGGCGGCGGCTGGCGGGGGAGCTGGACCAGGTCCGCATCCTCTCCAAGCGGCTGAAGGAGGCCGCCGAGACCCTGGCGCAGCGGGAGGCCGCCGAGCCTGCGCATCTGCCCCTGATGGTGCTGCCGACGCAGCAGCAGCAGCAGGTGGTGGATGCGGGCGGTTATGTGCAGCAGCAGTTCGCCGCTGGCGATATGGCGGTGCTGCCCATGTCTGCTCAGATTGCGGCTGCCGTTACTCCTGGCCGCACGCTGCTGCCGCGGAGACCGCTGACCGTGTCAGTTATTCATAACGAGGCCTTTGAGAAGGAGAAACGGACGCCCAAGGCCAATCAGCTGTACCAGAATTCGGAGTTCTTGCTCGCCAAGGATAGGATCCCTGCCTCGGATTCGCACGGGCGCAAGAAATCCAAGCACCACAAGAAGAAGCATAGGTCCCTGGAGTCTCGTGGCGCGGACTTTGATGCCGAGCGGCGGCTGTACTCCCATGCGTTCAAGAAGTCCTCGTCGCTTCTGAGCCGCCTGATGAAGCACAAGTTTGGGTGGGTGTTCAACAAGCCTGTTGATCCGGTTGCACTTGGTTTGCACGATTATTTCACTATTATCAAGCACCCGATGGATCTTGGCACGATAAGGGGCCGGCTCAGCCATGGGCAGTACAGGAACCCCAAGGAGTTTGCCGAGGATGTCCGGCTCACTTTCCATAATGCCATGACATATAATCCCAAGGGTCAGGATGTGCATTTCATGGCGGAGCAGTTGGCAGGAATCTTTGAGGCGCAGTGGCCTGAGATTGAGGCTGAGGTTAACTACCTCGCATCATGTCCTCCGTTGCCGAAGAAGTTTCCACCTCCACCAATTGACCTGCGCTTCCTAGAGAGGTCAGATTCGATGAGACACCACATGGCATTGGACACCAATTCAAGACCGATCAGTCATACTCCCACTTATACCCGGACTCCATCAATGAAGAAACCAAGGGCAAAGGATCCAAATAAGAGGGACATGACAATAGATGAGAAGCGTAAGCTTAGTGAGAACCTCAGAATTTGCCGCCAGAGAAGCTTGATGCTGTTGTGCAAGTCATTAAGAACAAGAACCTATCAGTTATGCAGCATGATGATGAGATTGAGGTTGAAATTGATAGCATGGATGCTGAGACACTTTGGGAGCTTGACAGGTTTGTGGCCAACTACAAGAAGAACCTGAGCAAGCAAAAGAGAAAGGCCGAGCGAGCGATGCTGGCCAGACAAGATGCAGAGATGCATGCGCAGCACCCTATGCAAATGCAAATACAACCACCGCAACCAGTATGAACACTCTGTCATTTTTATCATTACTACTATTGTTTTAAGAAAAACTATTTATAATCAATATAAACTAATGTTTCATGCTTTGCAGCCCCCAGCCCCCCAAGAACCTGTTGGTGAAAAATCTCCGAAGCAAGCTGCGAAAGGTTAGCCCTATTTTCTACTTTATCTTAAAAAAAGCACATTACAAGTATATGGTAATAAGTTTATGATTTTTGTCACAAATAGATTCGCAGCCAGGCGAGCAACCGCCAACGTCTGCGCCCGAGCAAAATGATGAGAATAGACAGAACGCAAGTAGTTCAAGCAATTCAAGCAGCTCCAGCAGTGACTCAGGATCATCTTCTAGTGGTATCACTTCTCTCAACTCGCTCCTGTTTGGTTCATAACTACTTAAAGAGCCTAGTAGCCTGATCATGTAACATTCTTTTGGCAGACTCAGACAGTGATAGCTCCTCTTCAGATGGATCTGATGCTGGCAATTCATCTTGAGATATAGGTAAGTTTGAATATGAACATTTTGTGCTTTTATGGTTGAACATATATAGCTCCATGCAAATACCAGTATCCTAGTTGCAGTATGTATGGTTAACCACCATTTTATAGTTCTTTTTTACTACTTGTACAGTTGTCTACCTGATTATCCGATTATATAAGATATGAGAGGTCTAACTTGTTTACCATCAAAATCAAACCGGATGATTATAGTATGAAATTTTGCATTTAGAAATTATAGAAGCATAAGATTACCCTCCAACCCCAGCATACACAGAGAGAGGCCTTGGTGCACTAAAAAAATTCATGATTTTGTATCCCACAATTTTCTTGATAGGTGCTTGTCTGCATGACTCTGGGAGGTTTATAAATAAGGATAGTAACTTTCTTTTACCCAAAATGAGTTTAATCCATTTATTAGGTTTCCACGTGATTTATGGAAATTTTCTATAAAAACAATTTACCTTTATTAGGCTTTTAATAGTTTCCTCAATTGGCAAAGGGACCTCTATGCTAGAAGCAAGGTTCCAAAAGGCCACTTCCTAGTGCCTAGATGGATTAAGCATGGATTAAACGTGATTAAGCATTTGTGCCTTTATATTTGTTTTAGTTTAAATTCTTTTTCCTGGCAACACGTATGACTCAGATTAGATTCCCAACTTCGATCTCAGAAGACATTGTAACACATTCAGGAAATTCTGATTCCAATTCTTGCAAACTTTCAAAGAAATGGTGAAGGGACTTGTAATTTTGATCCCCGCAAGTCATGTTTTGCATTTCCCTGGCTCTTCCGCATGCTTTTTTGCTGCCCGCCAGCCTGTGTGGTCACAGATAGCCCACCAAGCCAGCCATGTCACCCCTTTTTCGCTCTTCTGCACTGCTTAAGCACTGCCTGACGCCTACATGCACCACCTAGACGTGTCCAGAGTTTTATTGGACGCTAAACGGGACGCTAAACGAGTTGCTAGGGGTCTGTTTCAGGTTTAATTAATTAGATTTTTTAGGACCATGGTTAGAAGGTAATTTATATTTTCATGGCTAAGCAATGAAAATAGGATCTGTTTCAGACATCTTTTTTCGCCTACCCTTGTTTGTTGACATGGCCTTAAACATCATGAAGGCAAACCTGACCAACTGATCAATTGTGGATCATATGTTTAGCTATAAGGCCTTTGCCCATAGATTGCGGGTTCCACTAGTTCAATGCATATGCAATGCTTGACCTGTTTGTTTTCCATTTGACAAGGTTTATGTCTTCTGTTTGTAATTTGTGGTAAGCACTTTGGCAAGCACCATGCTTGCCCACTTGGCACTACTAACCTGGCTGTGCTATTTTTGTTGTGGTCATGGTGATAGATGCATGCCTTTTTCTTTTGATACCAGTGGCATGGGGCCTTGGGTGCCTCCATTCTGGTTGGCCCTGATGTTAACATTTCTGCTAGATACCGTTCTTGTTTGGTAGGCAATGAAATGTTGTGTGGCTGGTCTTAAGTGCTCTGTAATGCCTGTGATGTTTGTTCACGCTGTAATTTCGTTGCATTAGTAATGAAATTAGGGTTCATCCTGTTATGGGGGAAAAAATAATACAGCCATTATTTCCTCCCATCCTGTATCAGTGTATTCCAGGCTTGACCTTTGAGCTTTGTATTGACTGCGAGATGTAGAGTTTCCTCACGGACAGATCATTGAATTAGTGAACCCCCACCACCAATAAAAAAGGACACCACCCACCCATAACCTTGGCAGCAGGACTAACTGTTACTATATCAGATGGAAGTACGAGAAATGCAAGTAATAAGCTACATCATTAAACATTCCCTCATTCTAGTGAACCATGCAGGTGCTCTATTTATTCCTGTATAAGCTGATATTTTGCTGAGCTGGCATTACTTTAGAGATCCTTTATATGCTGCTATGGAAGTTGATCTATTTTTCCGATTGGATCATTGGTTGTTCCTGTAGTCTACCTTGTTGGATGGGCAAATACTCTACTTTTAAAGAGGGAAGAGGCGACAATAATATGTTAAAAGACAGTTCCAATTATGCTGTGTAACAGAAGACTTGGTTTGTGTATCTTTTTAAATGAAATCTTTCAGAAGTGAAAACTACGGTCTGTGGCTTATTTGTAGGGAAATTTCTGGGCACATGGATGGTCATTCCCATTCTTTGTTTGGGGTTTTGAGGTGTCTGTAGGATAGGTTCTTATTGTTTGCACGAAAGGAGGAACATAATTTTCTTTTTGAGGACCTTTCAGACCCTTTCTATTTTGTGTGAAAAATAAACTAAATCATTATCATGATGCCATGGCCTATTTAGTTAGGATGTTGTTCCACTAAGTTCTGTTAGCTATTACAGTGACTTCTTCAAAAAAAAAAAAAAAAAAAATCTTCCCAATTTTTTATTAGTTTTGCTTTTTTGGGTAGCCATGTCCTCAAATCCTAGTGCAGTTGACAAAGGTTCCTCTTAAGTAGTTAGAAATTAGATTCCAGACACATCACATCAATTGCATATTTGCCTCTAATGTCACAGATTAACTGGGAGCTGGCCGATCCCTTCTAAGGCCAAATAAGATATTTGCAGACCTTCCAGCGATGTTGGGTATGCCAACATTGTGTCATTTGTGAAGATGGCATAAGCTTTGATGAACAAAACAAATTTTAGTTGTTTTTGTAGTCGACTTCCTCATTTCTTACATAGTGCAGTAGAGCATAATGTTATTATTATCATAAGCAATTCAAGGACCTCATAATCTTTTTTGCGATAGCTGAGTGAGCCTGAAGAGGGTATGGCAATTTCTTACATAGTGCAATAGAGCATAATGTTATTATTATCATAAGCAATTCAAGGACCTCATAATCTTTTTTGCGATAGCTGAGTGAGCCTGAAGAGGGTATGGCAATTGCTGTCTACCATAAACATGAGCAAGTGCTTGCACATCCTAACATCTCTTGTCGACATCTTGGCATTTAGTCTTGGACTATGTTTTGTCTCCAAAAGCAGACTAGAAATATAGTTCTTGTCAGAGCCCAACTCAAATGGAACAAAGTTTTTTGTCGTTTTCTTTTGTATATCTGAATGCGCAGATTGTTAGACTGTTGTTAATGTTCTATAGAATATGTTTCACCCAGTAGATTTATTGAGCTTGTTCTGCAATGTTTCTACTATTTTCCTGAGGTCGTAGGCCATTTCTATTGTGTAATGTGGTTTTCCTTGTTTTGATTTTCAGGTTCAGAAGTTTTGTCAAGCAGACAATAACTGTCTATTTGACGTGACAATGGCACCATAAGATTGTACATGCTTACCTTGTCTGGCTTAGGAAACCCCCTGTATTTTAAGTAGCATTTGTATGTGGATTCACCCGCTGAAGGCAGTAACTTGTAGGTTTCGTGGTGTACCCGCCTAATAAGACTAGGCTTGTTGCTGACACCCGTCTTGGTACACCGCACTGTTGCTAGGAGCCCCTCTGGTTGGCTCAGTAGCCCTGTACATTAGTGGCAGCTTGAACATCGATTCTGTTTAGCTGTGTTGATTGCAGTATGTAGGAAGGCGATTGCTGTATGCGCGTTGTTGCTTCCTTTTGTTAACTGATGACTGATGAAAGCATTGACAAGCATATAACCCCTGTTGGTGTTTAGTTCGCCACCACCTTTCTGTGGAGTACCAGTAACTGTTGTGGCTTCATCACCATGTGCCAAAGTCTGTTGGATTGATGATGTTCTGAATTTGGATCTTTGGGGTGCATAAAGTTTGTTGATGCACCTGATGTTTAACATCATGACTACTGATGGTCCATTCTTATGTTCTGGAGCGAGGACTGTTTGCTTGGATTGGAAGATGGTTTTGTTGTGCAAGAGAGAGACGAGTCACGACTGTGTAGCAGTTTGGACCTTTGGGTGGGTGTACTGGGTAGCAGGTAGCCTCCCCTCCCCTGGACCCTGGTGTGGTGAGGATGGTTTGTTGGAAATGTGGCTATGTTTGTGTATAATACTGTATGTTGTTGCGCCTTTTGTCTTTTGAGCTGTTTGTTGCGTGGCGTCTTCCAAATTCCAGTGTTGGAGCGATGGATATACGTAAAGGCTGGGGCTGCGATGACGGCCTCCAACATGCTGTCAATTGAATTGAATTGTACGTGTGGCTGCTCATTCTGTTATTCTGTTGGGTGTGCCTTCCTTAGGCAGTGTACGTGTGGTGGTTCCTTGGACGACGTTTATCTGAGCCCATTGGAGTTTCAATCGTCAGGTCAGCTGTCTGGTCTAAAAGGAGCACTCTGTAGTAAAGGTAGTAGGGTATTCGTATTGTCTATTTACTGTAGTAAATATAGTAGGGTATTCGTATTGGGTATTTAAAGGTAAGTAGGGTCACCGTAACAGCCCAGTCGTATCTCCTGCTGGCTGACCAGATTCGTCCCCTTTCTTTTTATGCTAAAAAAGACGATGATGGCCGAGCCTTTGTAGTGTCGTCAGGAACCAACCCATGCCACTCACATGCTTGTTGGATTATGCGGCGGGAAACAGGAGGCTTCGCGTCGCGTCACCTGTTATGGCCCGCGCGTTCCCTATGACACGAATGAAAAATGTGCAAGCAAATGCACAAGCGTCCAGAAATCGTGGATAGAGTACTCCGTCTCTGCACATGTACTCTGATCTGAATTGTTCCGTCTTATCAGGAGCTATGTCGCGCGTTCCCAGAATAACGATTTTAGTACTACATTCTCCAACAAAGATAAAACTCCTGCCCAGTTTTCACTCACGAGCGAGTAATTACTGTTAAACATCACAGCAGAGCATGGCAAATTACTACTACACAAATGGTAAGTCTGCCTTCGGTGACCAGCGAAGGTTCCAAAGCTTCTCCTTCCATCCGTCATCCATGTGCTGCATTTGCATTATTGCATATAACCGGTCACCATGCAACGCATGACCATACATCATCAACCTGCAGACGGACAGAGCTTCCCAAAAAAGATAGGGATTGCGTTGCCCTCCTGCCGAGATCTCTCTCTCTCGGTCACAGCTCTCATAGCCTGCCTGCCACATCTCTCCACGCCGCCTGCTTCATGCCTCAATCATATGGTCCACGCCGCGCCGCTCTGCTACATAGAAGTATCTTACTAGCATCATCATATTAGGTTCTCTCTTTTCTGTATTCGCTTTATTTGATTTGGTTTATAATCTATTGATTTTACAACCACCGAGAAAAGGTAAAACGAGCCGCACATGGCAGCATCACCAACAGGGAAGGCCGAACCAAGAACTCGGACGTGCATTTGGCAACGACCTGACAACGATGGTTTGTGAGAGGAGGAAAGGGAAAACCAACTCCACTCACGTACGCCGGCCGGGGGGTTCCTTTCTTTCCCTTCTTTTTTTATGGTTGGACCGACGGCTTCCGTGCTGGCTGCTGACCCCTCACCAAACCACTCCCTGCGTATTATGCTAAGCAGGAATGAACGAATCGGATGCTCGGATTACATGCACCAAATGATATGTATAATCGCTCACATGGACGGGGACTTTTTTTGTGTTGGCTGATGATCAACTCGGTGGACTGATGGGGCCATGTTACGGGAGAGTGGATGGTAGCTGGGAGAGAATCGTCTCACCTAAAAAATTTCATCAACCAACAAAACATGCTCTTGAATCTTGACCCATCTAATGCGGTGTGTGTGTGTGTGTTTTATATTATATAAACCTTTTTTTATTTACGTGAACTGCACGTCGCTGGTTTTTGTTTTTGGACGCCAGCTTTGTTTATCTTCGTTTCATCAGAAAGAAACATTCTGATCGGTATCGATCGTGTTTGGTAGAACGTTGTAATTGTATCTCCTTTTCTCGGTTGGTACTACTAAACATGATTACAAAGACGAAATTATTGTTGTTGTGACCACTGTTACTGTCACTTTGCAGTCGAAACTTGCAAGTCAAATTTTTGTCCAACCGTACTAGTTTAACTGGTTGAATTCAATTTTTTTTTTTTTTTTTTTTTTGACAAGGCATACCAAGTGCATTGTTACCAGACCTCTAAAACGAGCGTGCTGGACAAATACAATGAACCAAAGGGTTGGTTTAATCTGGTATGACTCAATGATCCTAAGGTTGTTCAGTTTGTGCCAAAATTTATGCAAAAGGTAATGCTATCGTTATTTCTTTGTTATATTCAATAATCTATTTGCCTAACATTTGAGGGCTAACACAAATAAGAAAGAATATTAAGAAGTATATAACATTTATAAAAGTTCTAAAAAAATCTACATTACCGTTGCCTGAGCAGAGGCTTGCAAAATCCAGATTGCGTTTGTAGTTAGTTGGACAATCCATTAACGACCTAGAGTGAAGTTGTATGATTGTCCAAAATCAATGGTTGACTATAAATTCCTTTCTGTGATGACTTATGGGTAGTTGCTATGGATCACATTGATTAGAAAATGGTTCGTATATATGACACTGATAGATGGCACAAATTCTAAGGCATATAGTTTACATAGTATTGAACTAATTAGTGGTCAAAGCATGATTTTTGATAGTCAAACTACACCTAACTAAGATATTTGTTGCAAAAGTTTATGGAAGGAAAGAAACAAAGTAACCTACATAGGAAGCAATAAACTAAAAAAAATAAAAACTATCAACCACTAGAGCGGAAACACGCAAGACTGGCACATATAGTTCATCAACAATAAGACAAAGGGTATGCTTGGTTCCTCGGCTATGTTTTTTTGTCTCGTCTTATTGGGAAAAGCTAACCTTGCCATGGACGTCTAGGCGCTGTAGTGCAATGTTCATAATCGAGCTACAGCAGTATGGGATGCCTTTAGATAGAATTTTAAATAATTTGAGTTTGTAAAATTAAACCTTGAGGTAGCCTACTTGAAGAGTCAAACACTGGTGTAGCTTACATATATAGTAGGTAGACTAAAAGAGACCAACTACTCATAAATGGTTGGCACATGATCTACTAGATCATTTGAGCATTGATGAGTCAAGCCACCTCACACCTTAATCTTGTGTACCTATCGTATATTTTAGGCCCCTTTTAGATTCACCTAGCTAACAATTACAATACTAACTACAGAGTATTTGCTAGTCTAACTACTTAGTTATAGTAGCTCAAAGAACCGAGTTAATAGCTAATTGTTATTTGGATGGTATGTAAGACATTAGCTAAGGATCTAACTACATATCTTGGGGTAAACTTTAACAACAAACTTTTAGTTGTGAAGTTAAATAGGTTTTTAATAAGGGAATTGCTATTATGTAGGCGCCTAGCTTTTTCTAAACATCGAGGCGACGTTGCTTTTGCCATGTGTTAGCTCATCTCGTTGCTTCACGTCAACTGCAGAAAAAAGTAGCAGACAGTATATGCACGATCACTGAGATTCTTTATGCGTTTTGGATGCTAGCAAATGTGTTTTAATAATGTGTTTTTTCAAAAAAAACTAAGTTAATAGCTAATTGTTAGCTAGATGGTATGCAAGACATTAGGTAAAAATGTAAACATACCTTGAGGTAACTTTAACAGCAAACTCTTGGTTGTGGAGTTAAATAGGTTTTTAATAATGTGTATTTCCATTTTATTGTGCTATTTTTCCCCGATTTTAATTTTTTTAGGGATTTCAATTTATTTGTGAATGTGATGCATTGCCACCTCTCCTAGCTAGCGGTGGTTTTTGTTTCCTTGTCCGGTTAGGCCACTCCAAGTCCACCGCATTAGGCCGGGAAATGGACCGCGCGCCGAAAAACGCCACAAGTCAAACCGTGTCGCCCACATTTTTTTCCTCTACGGAACTCCCACTCCCACCCGATCTGCTCACTCTCACTCCAGCTGTTCACTCGACCGACGACCATCTTCTTCTCCACCCAGCAGATTCCAGAGCTCCGTCACCTTCCTCCAAGCTTCGTCCTCCTCCCTCCCTCCCCCCATTCCATTTTCCCACACCTCCTCAATAACTCCCCCCACGCCTAACTAAACTAATCCGCCAAACACCGAGCGAGCCACGCCACCACACGCCGTCCGTCAGCGACCGACCGAGGAAGCAAGAAGCCTCAGCGTCCAAGAAAACGCCGCGGCAGCCACCACCACCACCAACCCTTTCCCTTTCCCTCTCCGTCTCCCTCTCCTACAAGAACCCCCGCCCCGACCGCCGATAGCTACCTAGCTCCCACCCTGTTCACCCCTAGACTCTCTCCACCTTCTCCATCCATTCTTTCCCTCCCCCCCTCCGCCGGAGATCCATCCATCCAAGAACCGATGGGAGGAGCAAGGGGCGCGACGCTCGCGGTGCTGGCGGTGGTGGTTCTTGCGGCGGCGGCGGGCGGCGGCGCCGCGGAGGAGGAGGCGGGGTCGGCCAAGGGGATGTACCATGCGCTCTTCAACTTCGGGGACTCGCTGGCCGACGCGGGCAACCTCATCCAGAACGGCACCCCGGAGATCCTGGCCACCGCGCGCCTGCCCTACGGCATGACCTACTTCGGCAAGCCCACCGGCCGCTGCTCCGACGGCCGCCTCGTCATCGACCACCTCGGTACGTACGGGGGTTGCTCCGGCTTCGGCTTCGTTGCTTGCTCCCTTGCTCCCTCCCTCCCAGATTTGGGCGTGCCTGACTGACGGGACGGGGTTTGCTTGGCTTGGCTTGCCTGCAGCGGAGGAGTTCGGCCTGCCGCTGCTGCCGCCGTCCAAGGCGCAGAACGCCAGCTTCGCGCACGGCGCCAACTTCGCCATCACCGGCGCCACCGCGCTCGACACGCCCTACTTCGTGGCCAAGGGGCTCGGCGACGTCATCTGGAACTCGGGGGCGCTCATGACCCAAATCCAGTGGTTCCGTGATCTCAGGCCCTTCTTCTGCAACACCACGGAGGGTGAGATGAGATTCCATTCCCCCCACCTTCTTCTCTAGCTTACTAATTAGCTCAACCAACCACTAGTGATGCGTTAGATTAGAAACTCGAGAGATTATTTATTAACTGTAGAACTTATCACAATTGACTTCATTTCCTTTTGCAGCATGCAAGAAATTCTTCGCCAAGGCGCTGTTTGTGGTCGGTGAGTTTGGCGGCAACGACTACAATGCGCCCCTCTTTGCGGGCATGGGCATCCCAGCGGCCTACAAATTCATGCCGGATGTCATCCAGGGCATCTCCGACGGTATCGAGGTAGGGCTTTCCCCCTTCCCTTTGTTCTGTATTGTACAAGGTTAGTTGTTATCGGACGTGTTTCCAACTGCATCTGTGCTTGGTGCAGGCACTGATTGCTGAGGGGGCTGTGGATATGATTGTGCCTGGCGTCATGCCCACCGGTTGCTTCCCAGTGTACTTGAACATGCTTGAGGTGAAAGAAGGGGGGTACGGCGCCCGCAGTGGGTGTGTCCGCGAGTACAACACATTCTCCTGGGTGCACAATGCACATCTCAAGGCCATGCTTGAGAAGGTCCGGGCTAAGCACCCCAATGTCAGGATCAGATATGGCGATTACTACACCCCAGTTGTCCAGTTCATGCTTCATCCTGAGAAGTTTGGTGAGTTCTTGCATTCTTGATCTCTTTTGTGCGACAAGTTTTGCTTAGATGCTAAGTCAACCACTGTTCGGAGTCCACACTGTTCTTGAAAGACACAACATATTATAATTAGATGGTTTAGATCTCGGTGGCGATGCCTTAAACTTCTCTACTAGCGCATTGCAGAATATACAAATCATGTTTTGAATGGCGAGTACAAAAAAAATTATGATTTCAAAATCGGTTGGGCTAGCTTAATGGTCAGAGTATCTTCAAAGCAAAGGTGCTTACCCTTGCTCATTTGGAACCTGCTATCTAGTCTGTAAAGGGTCTTTTAGCTATCACTGCTATTAGTACAGTTCATTTGAGTGCTTCCCATTAATAGTTGTCTACTTGAGAGGAGGCCTTTCCATTGAAAATGAGATTCCATTAGATCACTTGGAGCTAACAGCAGAATGGTTTGATTCTCTTAAATCAATCTAATGATGTATTAGGACATAAAACAATAAGGGTTCTATTAACAGGTTAAATTTCAAGGTTAGGGCTATAGTATTCCTTTTCCCATGATAGTTTTACCACCAATCCTTCTATGGCATTGTATTTTGAGCTGAACTAGCTACCTAATTTAAAAATCTATGAATAGTAGACATTATTTTTTTGGAAACAATCTCCTTTTAGTTAACATGTTGTTAAGATGGACATTTCATGGCGGTTGCAAGTAAACAAAATAATCAGCGCTTTGCTACCCAACCTTCCTACTTTTGCTGCTCCACTTTCTAAGCATTGCTGAATCAAAAATTCAACAAGTCCTTGTTGCGGCAAGTACTAACATCTAGGAATTGCTCAGTTAGCTGAACCATCGTTTTGGGCAATCACTTTTGTTTGTACCTACTACTTTCTTTCCTTGCTGGCCATAATATTTTTTAATAGAAAAAAATAAAATAACGGGAAAAGGCGTATAACAACCATCTGCATCTAGAACGATGCCATGTCTTTGTCATCTCTAGATCACATGTACCTGATTTCTAGAATTTCCATCGCATCGTTGCCCTGTACTAGCAAGTAATCTGTACTTTATTTGTCTTGAATTTGCTGATAGAGACAGTTTTCCTGTCCCAACTGCTAGAGAAAAAGTAGGCAGATATTGTTGTCGATTAGAACAGAAGGCACCTTTGCTTCAGTCATTAGGCCTTTGATTCTAATGCACGTCTATGCAAGGAGCTAACAACTTGTGTTTTCTCATTCAGGTTTTGCGAAACAACTTCCTAGAGCATGTTGTGGGGCTCCATCTACTCCTGAGAGAGCAGCTTACAACTTCAATGTTACGGCCAAATGTGGCGAGCCTGGTGCAACTGCCTGTCCTGATCCGACAACCCATTGGAGCTGGGATGGCATTCACCTGACGGAGGCTGCTTACCGCCATATCGCCAAAGGCTGGTTATATGGGCCTTTCTCGGACCAACCAATTGTCCAATCCTCATGATCACACCACTCCTGTTGTAGTCTATCAAAGTAGCGCACTGAAAAAAAATGGAGCGGGGAAAGTAGCTCTTCCATACAGTTCCAATGTTTGCATACATGTACATCTCCATTTGATTGTATTCATTTGCCATTGGGGGTACAAAGGTGGGATAGGAGGCTGCACAAAGGCCTGATTTTCTTGATTTGTCAGGGGGTATAAATATGAATGAAAAATGTAACGCACAGATAATCATGTATATTGTGTCCCGGAAATGTGATACAGACTGTCTGCTTGAGCAGCTTCTGATTCTCTGATTAAAGATGGATGCCAGTTTTGCGATTCTTATACAACCACTTTTGTCTGAACATGGTGTGCATGTTCAGGGATGGATGAGCTGTGTGTGAAATCATATGAACACACACATGTTAAGTTCAGTTTGTAGCTGTAAACAATTAGAATACTGCCAGCAACTATCTTTTAGTGATTAGTGAACATGGCTTTGCTCTGGCTAGGAGACGAATCTGCAATATAAAACTGGTAGTGATCTGAACGGAAGGGATTTGAGAACAGTTCATGCAGGTGGGAGTTGAGAGTTGAAACCAATGAACTGGAGCTGATCTGTTGTACTAGTAGTTGGAGTTGTTTTATTCCACTGCCATGTGGGTTAGCAGCCCACGAGCTCTATTTTGGCTGGCTTTTCAAGTGAGCCTAGACCCGGTACATGCTACTGGTTTTCAAGTGTGAGTTGTAAAGAGAATTCTTGGGTACTTATCAACCAACAAAATCCGTTCAAACTACGGTGGCAGTGCAAACAAGAGATGGAGTTTTTTTATATAAGATGCTATAAATCATACTTTTAATACGGTTGGGCTCTGTGAAGTCGTTCGACAGTTCATCAACGATCTGTTCGACATGTTATAACAGAAAAATCGATCCGTCCAACAGAGCTCAACGGTGCAGTATTACTATTATCCAGTTGCAATTGCAAGAGGCCCGTATCACCAGCAGCAATGGTCGGGCTGGGTTTGGACCGGTCAGGCGTAGAATATTGTCACATGGACATGGGCCCGTACGTCTTAAGTTCAAAAATGCACGCTACGTCAATCTTATGCTCGCTAGAACGCCGACACTGTCTAGAGATCTGCGTACTGCAACGAGATGATAAAAAAAGGTAATAACGAATATAAAAAGTAGAAAATTCGCTGCAACCAGATGCAAATATTTTGACTTTGATCGAGGGACGTACAGTCATGAGTCAAATTACAGAGCCCAAGTTTCTTCCGTTTGGGGATGGGGTGAGGATAGAAGGTCAGGATCCGAGAATAGTTTGTGTACGGTACGGCATGTATTTCAGACAAACACAAAGTTCGATTAAGAATTAATATTGTTCATACGTTTAATAACTTAGCGTACCAATCCACAGAGGAACTACCACGTAACGTGATAGATGGCACACGAGAGGAGGTGGGTATACCAAAGTGGCAACTTAACTTTTGTGATCGGATATGTATTCCATAAAGTAGTGAAGTAGGATAGAAAAAATAAACTAGTTGTTGACGAAGAGAGACCCTTATCTATACTATACTGTAAAAGTTGTGTAACTTTAAACTTGGTGCACCTCTCTCAGAACACTGTTACGGCAACAGTAAACGAGAGTCCTCACAGCTCCAACACACCTCACTGCACCGGCCATTCACGTACGCAATTTCCAGAAGCACCGAATGTCCTGTTCTTGATTTACAGGTTCCCCAAGTTCCAGAAACACATCAGACATCGCTCCATCCTGCTCCAACCGACGACCTCCTCTTCGACGCCGCCGACGCCGCCCGCGCCACCAACGAGAGCGCTCCAGCCTCCGCTTCCTGCCGCCTTCTGAACCGCGCCAACCCCTTCGAGAGACCAAACGGAGAAAAATACGACAGTTCGCCGGCAGCCTTGGACGTCGGAGTCCCGCCTTCACTGCCGGCCTTCTCTACCGTCTTGACGCCCGCAGCGGCCGGAGGTGCAGCCCGTGCGGCAGCTTGACCCCTGTATCGCCGTCCTTCGTCCTCCCCATGCACGGTACAGCCTCCATGCTCCTGTTCTCTTTCGCCTTCCTGTCTTTTGCCTTCCAGATGCTCGATTGAATGCCAGCCCAATAAAAAACGACTACATCATCAAACGTGCTGGCTTCTACGGTAGTTATGTCCGACCGGTGTTTCAGGCACTCTAGCAGGCTCCTGATACTACGGTATGATTTCTTCCAGGTCATAGATCAGAGTTTCATATGAGTTGTGCTAAAGAGCCAAATACCAGGGCTCCTCAGCTTACAGTGTTTGTGGTGTCAACAACTGAACTAAGATTCTTATTCAGGACCATTGTTCACTTCCAAGATCTCAGACATTATTGATATCAACGTTGGTACAGTCAGTGATTTGCCTGATGCAAATTTGAGATCCTACCATGTGATTAATCTTTTTTTTTTTCGAAATCGTGCTTGGCACGTGTCTCATTAAGTAGAAGAAGGATAAGTTTTACATTCCGACCGACTCTTAGGCGAGTTGCACCAGAGCGGCGGACGACACACACTTACAAAAGGCGCCGGCTAGAACGGCGGTGCTACGGTTTTTGTACTGTTTTTTGCACTAGAATGTTGCTCTACAGCTACCGCGCCCTAGGAGCCAGCGGCCGCAGCCAGTAGCGGCGCTAGGGCCCTGAACCCGGCTACCACCCAGCTCGCAGCCTCTTCCCTAATGGCCTGAACGACCAAAGCAACAGATGCAGCCTTCCCCTGGAACGTCCTCAAGTTCCGCTCCTTCCAAATCCCCTAAGACACAAGGAGCACAAGCGAATCAAAGCCTTTGCGGAACTGAGTCGGGAAGAGAGCGCGCGTATGCAACCACCAGTCGTCGAGTCGGTCGTCCTGCGATGGGGCGAGCTGCCCAAGGCCCACGGAGCCCAGGAGGGATGCCCACACCTCTCTGGTGAAGACGCAGGACAGCAGGAGGTGGTGGAAGTGTTCTGGGAGTTGGAGGCACAGGACACAGTCATCCCCCTGCTGTAGCCCGTGGCGCCTGCGTCGTTCCGCCGTCCATAGGCGCCCGTGTAGCGCGGTCCAGAAGAAGATCTTGACTTTGGGCGGCGCCGACGCTTTCCACAGTTCCTTGGCCCCTCTGAACGATGTCCGACCGTGAAAGAAAGCACGGTAGGCGGAGGAGCTGGAGTAGCTGCCGTCGGCCGTCCATTTCCAAGCGAAGCGGTCGCGCTGGTGCGGCTGAAGCTGCACCCCTTCAAGCATGCTCCAAAGGTTTAGGAACTGAGTGATGTAGGACTTCGAAGAGCCGGCCACCGCATCCCAAGCCCACTGGTTGTCCAGGAGGCCTTCCCGTACAGAGCGTCGCTTGTGCCTGTTGGGCACCGAACGGTAGACATCAGGTGCCAAGAGGCACAATCTCCCCTCGGGGCTCCAATGGTCGGTCCAAAACCGAGCGAGAGCACCATTGCCCAGGGTGACAGTGGTCGAGGCATCGAACATGCTGAGGACTTTGCGCTCGTGCGATAACGGTAGGTCTGCCCAGGAGACGGATGGGTCCGTCCTGGCTGCCCACTCCCAGCGAAGTCGAAGCGCCATACCTAGGGTCCTTAGATCGGGCAACCCAAGCCCACCAAAATCTCGGGGTGAGCACACAGTCGGCCATGCAAGCATGCACTGGCGGCCGCTCGCCTTGTCCTTGCCGGCCCAAAGGAAGCCGCGTCTGATCTTGTCGATGTCGTCAATAGCGCGCTGGGACAGGGCGCAGCAAATGGAGACGTGGACCGGAATTGCGGAGAGCGTAGTCCGAACCAGGGTGGCGCGGCCGGCCTTGTTGAGCAAGCCGGCTTTCCAGGTGGGAATGCGCGCCGCGACGGAGTCGACAAGGGCCTGCTCCCGCTCCCGTGGTAGACGACGGATGGCCAGCGGTGCCCCCAAGTACTTGGTCGGGAAGTGCTCAATTCTGCATGGGAACACCTGCAGGACCGGTGCAAGGTCATCCACCGAGCACCTGATTGGAGAGATGGTGCACTTGTCAACGTTAGTCACCAACCCGGAAGCCCCAGCGAAGAGCTGCAGGAGCTCCCGGATGCAAGTGACATCCCCTGCCGAAGGAGCGAGGAAGATAACCAAATCATCCGCATAGACCGAGGCCCTGCACTTGGCGGCCGCGGGTGGCAGAGGCGTGAGTAGGCCGACCCGATCTGCCTCCTTGATCATGATGTTCAGGCATTCCATCACCAGGACGAAGAGCAGCGGGGAGAGCGGATCCCCCTGCCTCAGCCCCCTGGCATGACAAATACGCTCTCCAGGCCGGCCGTTTATGAGCACCTTGGTGCTGGTGGTGCGCAGTAAAGCCGAAATCCATTCCCGCCACCGTGCAGGGAAGCCCGCATGAGCAAGCACCTCAAGCAGGAAGGGCCACGCTACCGTGTCAAACGCCTTAGCCAAGTCGACCTTGAGCAGGATTGCAGGAAACCTCTTGGCGTGCAGCAGCTTGCATGTGAGATGGACTACCTTGAAGTTGTCATGGATACGCCGCCCGCGTATGAACGCGGACTGGTTTCCAGAGACCAGCTCCTTCATTCTGGGCGCTAGCCGCATAGCGAGCGCCTTGGAGAACAGTTTGCCGACTGAGTGGATCAGGCTGATCGGTCGGTAGTCCTTGAGGCCCAACGGCGCCGCTGTTTTGTGAAGGAGTACCATGTTCGCCCCATTCACGGCATGGAGGCTGCGGAAGTCCAAGTTCGATAGGGCCTGGAAAACTCGGAGGACGTCCGGGCCGACAGTTCCCCAAACGGCCTTGTAGAAAGCCCCGGAAAACCCATCGGGGCCTGGAGCACGATTTGAAGGCGTGTTGTGCACGACAGAAGTGAGCTCCTCCATCGAGAAGGGTGCCTCCAGGTCGGACAGCTGAAGCTGCGGGAGGGGCAGCTGTGACAAATCCAGCCGGTGCTGCCTGCGGAACGGCGTCCCCAGAAGGCCATGGTAATAAGTGAATGTAACCCCGGCCTTGGCTTCCTCTTCAGTAAAGGTCTGGCCGTCGTGGTGGAGGGCCAGCATGGCGTTCTTTCGTCTCCGATGGCACGCTTGTAGATGAAAGAACCTGGTGCAAGCGTCCCCTTCCCTCAGGTACCGAGTACGTGCAGCTGCCTGGCCATAGTGCGGCAGAGAGAAGCCAGCCCCAATGAGTTGGCCTTGAGCTCGCTATGCCATTCACGCTCAGCTGTCGTCAGCGTCCTGGATTCTTGCGCTGTGTCGAGCTCATAGATCATGGCCCTCGACGCCGCGAGCTGCAGCCTAGTATTGCCGACGTCGCAGCTGCGCCAGCTGCGCAAGGAACGCGCCAGAAGGCGCAGCTTCTGGTCGAGCGCGCGGCAAGGGTCGACGTCTCCCATGTCGGTGGCGCAGACAGCGGACACCTCGTCGTGGAAGCCAGGAATTTTCGCCCAACATTGCTCATACATGAATCTCGGGGCCGCCCAAAGCTCCGTTTTCAAGATGAGTAGCAGCGGTGCATGGTCTGATGAGTCCGAAGAGAGACATCGGAGGTGGTGGCTGGGGTACCGCTCCAGCCAGTCCGCCGTGCAAAGCGCGCGGTCCAGACGTTCGAGCGTGGGCTGCTCGCGTCTATTAGACCAGGTGAACAGCCTGCCGTTGAGGCGGATCTCCTCTAGCAGGTGGTCGTCGATGAACGCCCGAAAGCGGCACCATGTGATTAATCTAACATACATGATTTTTTATTTCTGCAACTATGTTGTTCCTTTATAAATGAAGTTCTCAGATACATAATATGGGTTAATGATTTTCATGTATCTGATGTCTCATTGCTACCGCTGATGCTATTTGCACAGAATCTCTACCTATCGAAACCAGAGTCCAAGCTCTGGCAAGATATTGGGCCACGTCAACTTTATTTTATTAACCATTCGATCCAAATCCAATGTCCACCGGGAGGCCTAGTAGCTAGTTTCTAGAGTCTTCGTCCCGTCCGGCCGTCCCGTCGCTCGTCCTCGTGCTGGCCTGCAGCCGCCGTCAAGCCCGCCCCGACCAAGCAAAAAAAGTGGAGGCTGCACCGCACCCGGTGCCTCAGGCGGTCAGGCCTCAGACCTTCACCATGCAGCGGCGCCCAGTGCCGGTGCTCATCTGCCTTGTCGGCAGCCTGGCACAGACTCGCTCGCCAAGCACCGAGCTCCGGCCAGCGTGCAAGCTAAGCTAAAGCAAAATTCCCCAGTCAAATTTTGCTAGCTGCCGCTCCTGTTAGTGGCACTGTCTCACAATATCCGTGATATAGCTTCACAAACTGGATTTGTCAGAACCACGCTATTGCCGGCTGGCCGGCCGTTGCTGGCGACCACGCGCCAACACCATCAAGGGAAGTAGATAACTGCCAACCTCCAATGCTAAAACAAAACTCTATTCTACCATATTCGAATCCTTTACCCCTATCCATCTTCCTGCCACAAATTATGCAAGCTGAGATCCCTATTACCTGGTATATCAGTGCATTTGTGTTTGATGAAATGCATTTGTGGTCATGCCTGTATCTGGTGAAGGCAGCATACAAGCTCCACAAGCTAGATGGTGGATAACAGTAAAAGTATTTCTTCTTTCCAGCTCACTTTTTCATGTGACTACTAGTAATAGATTTGTAATGGCCAAGACACTTTCCTTAACCATAGATACAACTACGGAGAAACTGAAAATTTAAAATTGCTCCCGTCCAGTTTACTGAACCCTCAGGCTCATACCTGTTAGACAATTGTATATAGGTATGCTTGAGATTACGTTTGTTGCTTTTACAATATCGATGTGAATTGCTGGACACGAGGTATATCAGTGCATATCAGCAATGCATGAACAAATGTTG
The DNA here is from genome assembly GCA_018135685.1 of Themeda triandra. Lineage (NCBI taxonomy): Eukaryota > Viridiplantae > Streptophyta > Magnoliopsida > Poales > Poaceae > Themeda > Themeda triandra. Next base: position 63,574 of record JAENPR010001851.1, on the reverse strand, counting down.
TATATTGTATTCATATCAGGTTTCACATTGCCTTTAGCTCTTCATGCCTGTCTGTATTCAATTGTCATTAAAATAGTACTTTAACCAGGGATCATTGCTACCGCTGGATGTGTAAGGTAGCTGAAGATGTTACACTCGATTAAGAAAAAGAAGCAATGTTTAGTTGATGTCTTTAGAAGTTTAGATTCTTGGAATTAATGACCAGTCTTCTTTGATCTCAGATGTAAGAATTATTTATTAGAGTCTTAAATGCTTCAATTTGTACCTAAGGTTCTATATGCACGTTAAGGTTGGTATAATTTGGAAGTGTATAGATAATTGATATGTGTTGTTTGTCTGAGCTCTGAAAAGCAGTAGCTTACAACTGCGTACACATAGAATTTATCAAAGTTGTAGATGTTTTTTCTATGGACGTGTAAAATTAGTATTAATTTGTAAGTCGAAGGCAAAATTTTGGCAGCAAGTATCTATCTTTTGTTTGATTTATCTTTACTCTATAAGAACATATAGTATTCCTCTGTTTTTCCCTGGTGTTACCTTGTCCATATATGCTGTGATATGCTCTGCTTAGCTTTTCACTCAAGTTCTATATGCTCAAATGACTGGGTTCAACAAAAGCAATCATATATTTAGAAAAAATAAACCTTCTCTCTTTTTTAATTAAAAATAAACCCTTCTCATATATTCAATTATACATAGGCTAATTAGCTTCTAGGTTTCTTATTCATTCTCTTGCCAATGGGGAAACATGATTGTTTTTTCAAGGTTTATCGTTTCTATATCCTGTCTTTTCTTCCAAAAGAAATATGATTTCTGAAAAGCTTCAAAAGAGAATCAGCATTATGATTTTACACTGTAACAGGTTTACATGCTCAAATGAACAGAATACTGGGAAGCTCAATGATGGCGCGGCAAAGCCGCGCCCTAAGTTTTCTAGTATAATATTAGAGTGAAAACATTCTCGAAAAATGCTTTGCTGCCCAAGGATTGCAAAGACTATTGCCTCGCAGTGCACATTATCAAATGGATGTCAACGCAACTGATGCACACTTGCTTTCATCCATTAAAAAATATAACTTTCTGGCTATGACAGGCTGCACAGATTGGTGCACCTACATTTTAATTTGAAATTTTGCATTCAACAGTTCGACACTTACTTCCAAAATTTCAAATAAAAGATATTGTTCCTCATCCATGTCACTGGATTTTTCATAGGAAGCTCACTATCCCGCGCAACTGCGCGGGGTTCCTGCTAGTAATAAGTAAAGAGCTAAGGTAAAACTAACTTCACGTGAAATTGTTACTTCAAGGTATAGTCCATTGTTTGGTTGTGAATAAGTGAAACCTCAATTTTAGATTAATGTTCAACTTAAAAATCTTTATTGAAACACTAGTAAATCAAACAATAGTGGAACCAAGAGCATTTCTCATGTGTCTTGGAATTTGGTTGGGATTGTCGGATTTAATTGTGTTTATGAGCCTATTTAATCTAATTATCAAATAAACCTCAAAGCTCATGTTTAATGTTAGGATCAACTTATCTCTACCTAATAATAATTTGAGAAAATTTCAGTCTGCCGCTGCAGGCCTCTCCCTCTCCATATTCTATTATAAAACGGGTACGAGTAGAACAAATAGCCAAAAAAAGTTCTAAATATGGCCATGTAGAAAGAAATAGAATTGGAAACGTAACTGTCGAGTGGACCTAAAATAGAAATCAAGGGAGTTATGCATGCTGAGCACCAAAAAATGCGGAGCAAATTGTTGGCTCGTAATTGTTGAGTGGATGTGAAAATAGAAGCCATGGGAGTTATGCATGCTGGGCACCAAAAAATTAGAGCAAATTGTTGGCATTTAAATATTATATTATATATAGATAATCCGGTATGATTTTATACGCTAACACAAGAAATCAGGAGTAGAGAAGATAATAAAAATAAATATAGGGTTCTAAATATAAAGATGCTAGAGAGAAATATATGGAGGAAGTGCCTTAATAGTTTTAATAGATCGGGGATCCTAATGCAAAATATCCAAAGTCGAGTAAGACTTATAAAATTCACCAAAAATCATAGGAAAATAAAAAATATATCAAACCAGTTTTGTTAGTTTCATAAAAATATAATCGGTCCATACATATTATGAATATTGTTATGTTGTGCTTTTATCTATAGGTGTGTGAAATCCTCCTTACATATGTTGCATGCATATAAGTTCGGCGAGGTTGTAGGAGAGGCATACATGGCATAGGCTAAGGTATCGAGGAGTATGGAAAACTATAATTATGGTACCATACTTCCTCTATCAGCACATAGTGGCATCCTCATTTAATTATAAAATCTATTATTGTTGGCATCAGTACTTTGCCAAACATTAATAAATTAATTAAAATTTATCTTAGTTTCATTACTAGCCTTAAACAAAAACTAATAATAGATTATAGAGTTATTCGACTTACACTTCTATCTCAATTACTGGTTAGTATAGGATTATGGTTCTTGTCCAAATAAGAATACATAAAAACATTCTGCTATATATAACAAAACAAACAATACCGTAGAGAGCATAAAACATTGAAAATAGAAAAAACAAGCACACTCCTCCGATTTTCCATGGTAACTGTAATGCAAAAAAGAAATCAATATTTTGGATATCAATATTCATAAATCCGATATTCTACTGCACAAAGATGCTAGGATTGATGTCTATTAAGATGTACATGCATGAGATAAATAGAGGCACTTGAAAAAACATATTTGACAAAACAATCTACTAAAGTTCAAATATCCAATCATGGATATACCAAGGAAAAAAAAAAGGAGAAGAGACATTATGCAGAAATTATACAAAATTAATATTATTTTGCCTAAAGATATTGTTTTTTTCGTTGCAATGCACAAGCATTTTTGCTAGTTATGCTTTAAATCCAACATGAGAATTTGAGAGGCGTGACATGCATGTGCATGCTAAGTCCTGTTGAATAGCTATACGTATCACATACTCCCTCCGTCCCTAAATAAGTGTTGCCGTGTAAGTTTGACTCAATTTGTAGAAAATAAATGTAACACTTCCATGTTCAAATGAATTTATCAAAAAAATTAGATGTAAAAATATTTCTGATGATACTAATTTCTTAACATAAATATTTATATATTTTAATATATAATTGCCCGCAGTTGTTTCTCGGGAAGCGAGAACAACAGTTATTTAGGAACGAAGGGAGTAGGCACCTGTGTCAACCAAGAGGGAGAAGATGCCAATGCTGAAAGTGCCTTCACTCTTGAACATTGGTCCTACACCTGTACTCCCTCCGTCCCAAAATAAGTGTTGTTTTGGGTTTTCGTGCCATAAATTTGGCTCAATTTATAGAAAATATGTGTAACATTTATATCTCCAAATAATTTTATTAAAAAACTAGACTTAAAGCTCTTTTCGATGATACTAATCACTTAGCATAAAAATATTTTAATATATAATTGTCGGTAGTTTTTATCAGGAAGCGAGAACGACACTTATTTTGAGACGGAGGGAGTAGAATACATTCCAGTGACTTTTGTTGCTTCGCCCTTTTTTCACATGATCAGTCACCAGTTTCATTTGCTAAGCATGTTTAGGATAACGAGTAAATCAGACACGCACACAAATTATTGTCAGAAATATCTTTATATATTTCTAGATTAAAATATACTACTTGAATTTCTAACTGTTGCTTTATTTGTTTCCAATTAAAGTGATATTTTTTTAAGATTAGCCTTTCCAACACATTACATATATCCCCTATCTTTCACTAGTACGGTGCCCGTGCTAACGCTACGGCGGCATTTCAAGGTATAAAAACAATCAACCATCAATTTTGTTAAAAAGAATATATTGACTCACCGAGAGATAATCCAAAGTGGCACTGTTGATAAACTTAAAATTTATATATACACAAAATAATCCAAAATTTATATATACACATTATAATGCCCGTACTAACGCTACGGTCTTATTTGTAGGAAAACACATGAAAACAATCATACGGTGGACCAGTAGCATTTTCTCTCTTATGGATTAGTATAAACTCACCTCTCATCAGAATTTTGTGCATCTTTTGATATGTTTTTTTTTTTTTGAAAAGTAACCGCGGGGGGGGGGGGGAGCTTCCCCACCAATTTCAATAACTTAAACATCCAGCGAACTGGAATGAGTAGCATTGTTACAAGAAAGCAAATAAGCTCGCCAGTCGTCGAGACTGTTTACATCATCACTATTTCGTACTCGCTTACGCCAGATTACAAGATCATCACAAACTCTAGAGATGATCACTCGGCTATGCGCAGCTTCATTCCTGAATATGACGCCGTTCCTGCAGTCCCACAACCTCCAGAGGATGGTGAGTAAGACGAAAGGCCACATCTTGCTGCTTAATCCAGGCGGGATGTTCGCGTTCCACACGTCTTCATCAGTCAGCGCACAGACACTGGACAGCCCAAGTCTCATCCAAACTTCAGAACTGACAGGGCAAGCAAAGAAGGTGTGGTGCTTGTCCTCCACAGCATTTGCACACCGCTGGCAATATTCATCATCTAAGACATGCTTGGCGTAGAGATTAGCTCGTGTGCTTAGTCTGTCCTTGAAGTACAGCCAGGCAAACACCCTGACTTTGTTAGGCACACGGGTCCCCCAGATGCGTCGGCCATGCGGGTCTGGAGTCGCCTGCACTCGGTCAAGAGCCCTGTACGCGTCTCTTGCCGAGTATGGTTTGTTGGTCAGCTTCATCAGCCTCACATCTGGGTTGTTATCAAGCTGAATATCCTGCAAGCAAGAAAGAAGGCTGCATAGCTGCTCGCTAGCGGCAGTGGTTAGTCGAGGCCGGAGGCACAAATCAAACCCATTTTGGAAAACTTTCTGCACCGAAACATTAGGCCTGGTGGAGTGGGAGAAAAGAGCAGCTCGGGAGGAACAAAGGGGTCCTTCCGGTAGCCAGTGGTCAAACCAGAAGGAAGTGGCAGAGCCGCTATGAACATCGACATAGGTGATGGAACGGAAGGTGTTGAGCTCGTCATTGACAATTTTCCAAAGATAACTCTGGTGTCCGGAGAGGGGAGTGTCAAAAGAAGCTGCATCATTGAGCACCCACTCTTTCCAGGATGCTGGCTCGGCTGAGAACAGCTTATCAATGAACTTCATAAGCATGCATCGGTTCTGTGTTTCCAGATCCTTGATACCGAGCCCCCCATCTTCCTTGCTTACACAAACATTTTCCCACGCAACCAAGCACTTGGACCCGTGGCACACATCTTCGCCAGTCCAGAAGAAAGCACGACGACGCTTATCAATGGCTTTGATCACCGTTTTGGGAATGAATTGGAACGCGTCGCGGAGCGGGCGGTCGAAGGGCTCGGGCTTGAGGTGCGCGCGCATGAGCTCGAGGAAGCGCGGGAAGTATTCACAATGCGTGTGTTTGCAAGGATTCACTGCATGTGTTTGCAAGGATTTTAACTTCATCAACTAAGTGTATTCAGGATTCAGTGCACGCTAAGATTGTGTCGTTCATGTAACAGGAGGCCTTCGAGGACGCTCATGGTCAGACTATGAGACTAATGCTAAACTCACTGAGTCCATCAGACTATGAGGACGCTCGTTTGAAGCTACAAAGTGAAAAGAACAGGTTATGCATGCAGTTCATCTCCAAATCACCCAAAATGAATCATCTCGCTAGCTTCCTCGCCCCCACTATGTGAATGACATTTATGCTCAGTATATCAACATTGTCCTCCCAGTATGACTATGTTAGGAAAATCATATCCATCTTGTCCAGAAAAAGGTCTCTGCATCACTCCAACATGAGTAATTTGTTAGTTATTACCAAGATGCCCAAAAATCAGTGACGAATCGTTCCTTTTCAGTAAGGCGAGCTATTTACTGTATTGTACTGCTGAAAACCAGAATAGCTGCTGAAAAACCAGAATAGCTCGATGATCTAGCCTAGTCGTACGTAAACACATAATTTATTTAGCAAAATACCAGAAGACAGCCTGCTTTACATTGGGCACAGAACCAAAGTTTACGATAATCTGAATCCAGGCAGTTACTATTATAAATTTATAATAAGATCAAACAAGCTATGAAATTGGTTTCACACTATATCAACAAACTTGACGAAACAATGAACACACATCGAAGCAAGTTGGACCCGAGATTAAATATAAATCACAATGAAATCTTTCATCCTCGCATACCCGGATCTACAATTGTCCCTACCGCTTCCAAGGGACTGGCCACCGAGTGTTCAACATTCACGCTGTGATACTGATGAAGGATGGGAGCTTGTGGTCGTTGTGATACTGACTAAGCTCAGCCACTAACCTCCACATTATGTGCCATACTCCTTACTCCCTCCACCACTGAAGCATATGTATCAATCCACATTTACATTGCTTTGTCAATATCAAATTCAGGAAATCTTTCTGCAAGGATAAGTAAAAATTGTGACAGATGCAACATGCTTGAAAATGATGCTCACCTTTTTTTTCATTGCCAGTTTGCAAGAGCAGTTTGGTTTTCCTCCAAAACGCCGCTGCGTACTTCTTTGTTGCCTTTTGAATAGGATGGAGTTCAAGAATCTCTTTCAAATATCATTAGCTCCACTACTTTAGATCTCCAATTTCAGAGGATCATGACAACGCTATGGTATCTATGGAAAGCAAGAAATGATTTGCGCTTTCAAAAAAAGATTTGCACTGTTTTGCAGGTGCATCACGCGGTGGAGGCGGATGTGAAAATTTCGGTGATTGATGCTACCCCCAGTGACAATACCACCCAAGAAGGGAAAATTAACCCTTGTGCAGCTGTGCAACAAAATGGCCAGGGACCATTGCAGCTCCTTAACCAGACCCGAATGGGTGTTTCATCTGAAGTTTCCATTTGCAGGCTTCCAAGCTTGATTGCAGGCCCAAGGTGCTACTCTGATGCATCGCTACTGCCTGATACAACCTCACATGATGCAAGACCGGCTGGGCTAGGAGTTTTCCTGTTTGATCCTGGCCGACAACTCAAGTGCTTCATCAAGGCGAGAACAGAACATGCTAATTCAGTTCTCATGGCTGAAGCTACTGCTTTAGCCCTTGTTGCAACAATCACATCGCTGCTCGGCATCAGGGAAATTTCCTTCCTCACTGATAATCAGCTCCTAGCAACATTCTTCAATGGTCCAAGACATGACATGCCTCCTCACTGGAGCATCAAGCCTTCTACTCAGAAATTTCTAAATGCTGTTCAGAGTTGCAACTGGAAGATACTCAAGATACATAGAGAACAAAATGCCACCGCACATATCCTAGCTGGCCAAGCTTTCAGTAGCTCACCAAATTGTTCTATTAATGTTCAGGTCCATTGTACTAATGTGTCTCATCTACACAGTTGCCCTCTCAAAGAGGCACTGAACACTGTATCCTTGGGGATCATATCCCATTTAGCAACCTTGCTGCTGATAATAAAATTTGTCTTCTTGTCAAAAAAAATTCCTTGCTCTCAAAAATCTACAGACTAAATTTAGTTAGGGTTGACCTATGCACTTGTGCTTTGGAAAAATGAGAACAAACACATCAAGCTAAAAAAATGCACATCATAATTTACTGGATATATACCTCAGCATCATCATCATCATATGATAGTCATCATGTCTTGCAGGCAATAACTCATCCAAGTGTAGTGCTTGTCTATCTTTCAGCTCCTATAGATGGCACACATCCTCAATAGACACAAAAAGGAGCCGACTATCACTCTTCCGCCTGTTCCTTTTTAATGAATGCGTAATCATAGTTGATGCAACTATTGCTTTTTTCTCCAAAGAGCCCATTCTTGTCTTCACCTTCAAAACCTGAAATGTTGCAATGAAAATAACTAAATAAATAAGATGTGAAACTGAATCAGAAATTGCTTCTTATTCTAACCAGGAAAATAAAAACTCCGTCAAACTCCTCCAAACTTATATACAACCTCCAGCTTCTCTGAAGCTCATCTCATGCTAGCAAGTGAAGTGCCAGGCCATGACAACCTCCAGCAGATTTGCATTGGTTGAACAGGTCAAGACAACAATGCTCTGTCTGATGTGGAATTCGGGCTCCACGGAAACTGAATTCAGTTTTCAGTTTGACATGCATGATTTCACAATTCAAAATCCCTCAAAACTTTGATCTTTTCATGATGGCCCTTACAGCACATTTTTTTTTTGAGAAGCAATCTAATGTGATTAAATTAGGTAATTAAAACTACATACGCAACAAAATAAATTAGTTTGGCAGTTGTTGCCGAGAGCAACAAGCACATCGATGGCAAAATCAAAAGCAACTGGGTAGATAGAGGTAACCCAGTCGAACACAGCAATGCACAGCTGACAGTGACGATCAATCGCCAGATCCACCCCACCGTTAGCGGCGACGATCCCATCACGAATTCACGAGCAGATCGGGCACCGCACGAGGCCGCCTCGGCGGCGCCGCTGACGTACCTGCCCCGCACGAACACGGCGGGCACGCGCATCTCCCGTCCGTCCAGCAGTAGGCGCAGCTCCTCGCGGTAGCCTGTGTCGATGGACGCGAGCAGCTCCGGATCGAACAGTAGCATGGGCCACGTGCCGTCGTCTTCAGGCTCCACGAGCCCTGTGGGAACCACGGTTACCTCCTCCATGGAGCCGCATACGTGTTTCCCAGATGCGCATGCCGTCGAGGACTCATGACACCAGTGGAGTGCGGCGGCGCGGCACCGCGACCAGGTAGCAGCGCCCGGCGGAGGGCCCCCCGCACTGGGCAAGCGCGGCCGTCGTGACTTGGAGACGGAGATCGTGAGTGAGAGCGCGCCGTCGTGACTTGGATCGGCTTGCCAACGCCGCCGATTGCGTCTCGAGTCGGAGATCGTTAGGAGATCGCGGCTTCGCCTAGGAGATCATGGCGACTCACCGAGGAAAGCACGACGCGGGCGTTTGGAATTTGAATTTCGTTGTGTGATTTCAGGAATTCGAGGGTGAGGGACGTGGGGTGTGGACGTGGGTGAGAAGGAGGGTGGGAAGCACAGGCGTGTGGGGTGAGGGGGTGAGATTTAGGCTTCCCACTTTTTTAAGATTTCAATTATAGTATAGATTGAATTTCGTTGTGTGATTTCAGGAATTCGAGGGTGAGGGGACGTGGGGTGTGGACGTGGGTGAGAAGGAGGGTGGGAAGCCCTGGCTGTGGGGTGAGGGTGAGATTTAGGCTTCCCACTTTTTTAGAAGATTTCAATTATAGTATAGATAAAAGCCTATATATGTCATCTTTTATCATGTAAAACTATGCAAAAATGGTATTTCCGTTGGGAGATCAATGGAAATGGAGGAGTTTCTTCGTGTTAAAAAAAAGTCATCTTCTATCTCTACTATAATGGAATACTTCTAGGTCTACCTTCCTTCCTTCGAAATCAATGGCTCAAAACATATCTACGCCAGATCCAAGGGCTAACAGAAGATGTTTGGTGCAAGGCTTCCCACCTACCTCTCTTCCATGTGCCCAGAAGAAACACGTAGTTTCTAATCCCCGACCTTCCCTGATTGTAGCACTGGAGATGGACGGGGAAGAAATTGGCGAGGAGGAAGACGATCACCTTGGAACCCAGTGCCAAAAGCACTATCATCATGATTGAACCTAAAGAGGAGTATATCAGAAATTTGAAGTTAATTCTATATTGTTTTGAATGGATGACTGGTCTCAAGATTAATTTTCATAAGAGTGAAGTATATGTGTTTGGAGTTTCACAAGGGGAGAAAGAGAAGATGGCAAATATGTTAAATTGTGCTTTGGGGTCCTTTCCCATGAATTACCTTGGAATCCCTATCAATTTCAAATACCTTGAAGGCTTCATTGATGCACTTTGCTTGATCCCACCCTGTCATTCGCTGGTGTTGGTCCATACTATATATTATGTGTCTGCATGTGTTACATCCTTCTCCTTCGCATCGGTTTGCCCTGCCTCAAGTTGATGTTGCCGCTGCAATTGCTTAGTTGTTCACATTGGTCGTTGTTGATGATAAAGTCTTTGTCACGGGACTCACAACGGCTACATGGTCGCTGTTGATGTTGCTGCTGCAGTCGCTTGGCAATGTCTACCTTGTCGCTGTTGAAGTTATCAATGGTCTTTCGCGTGTTCACAACGTCTACCTAGTCACTGTTGTCGCTGTTCACTACCGGATCCACAGCTTTTGCCGATGGCTTGAAGCCATCGGCAAATCCATCTATGCCATCGGAAAATAGATTGCCGATGGCAAAGTGACGTGGCCATCGGCAATCTCCCATCGGCAATCTTTCCATCGGAAAACATTTTTTTGCCGATGGGAAAAGTATAAGCCATCGGCAAACTTTTCCGATGGCCGTGGCCCCCATCGGCAATCACTGCCACGTCAGCCGCCCCGCCGTCAGGCTGACGGCGGATTTGCCGATGGCTGACGCCACGTGGCCATCGGCAAACAATTATGTTTTCCGATGGCCACGGCCGTCGGCTTATTTTTTTTTTTTTTAAGAAAATCATTTCCCGATTTTTTTTGCCGATGGCCGTGGCCATCGGCAAATTTATGGTCAGTTTGCCGATGGCCTCGGCCATCGGCAAACCTGGGGTTCGCTGGGCCAAATTCCCCAGGTTTGCCGATGGCCGCCCATCGGCAAACCCGGGAATTTTTTTTTTTTGTCTTTTTTCCCCGTTTTCTTCCATTCCCAAAGACATTTAATCACGAGCATGATATCACAAGCAATATATACAACATTCATCACATATATTCGCAATAATACGTCATTTCAAACATAATATAGCATCAAATCCATGTCCATGCATACAAATCCATATCACAAGTCCAAATGCATCCATACAAGTCCTACATCGGCCAAACATGTCCGACGTGGCACAACAAGGTCCAAAATAAGGAATAGAAGCTACCTAGCTCGTGGCGCCGTCCCCTTGGGTCCCCGAGCCCCCGAAGCATCCTCCCACGCAGCCAACTCCCCGCGGCTGCGGCCGCGCCGCCGCGCTTCGCTGCCACGAGTGCACCGCTGGGCCGAGCCGCTGCGGGGGAACCGAGACGGCCCGGGCTGCCCTGCGGCGGCCACGAGTACCCCGGCTGCGTGGGGAACCGAGACGGCCCGGGCTGCCCCTGCGGCGGCCACGAGTACCCCCGCGTCGGTGGAGGTGTCGGGACGAACGGCTGCGTGAGGAGGCTCGGAAAGGACCCCAACCGGGCCGTGGAGCGGGACCCTGTGGAGAAGCACCCGGCTGGAGGGCTAGCACTGGAGTTGGGTTCGAACCCTCCGACCGTAATGCCGCACAAAGACCAAGTGATGGAATTAGTACTGCGGACGGCATCACAAGCTAAAGCGATAGGCAATGTAGGGACTCACCGGACGAGGTGCAAGAAAAGGCGGCGGTGGAGGTACTGGTGGTGGAGCGAAGAAAGCGGCCGGAGGCTCACTCATTCCCATGGCACGCATGTCTTTGGGACATCTGCGACCACGCCTGCGGTAGTGCGGCGCAACCGAGGCCGCGTGCTCGATAGGCAAGCGCCATCTCGCTCGGTTGGCTAGCACCTCCCGGACCGTGGCCGCAATATTACACGAGCATGGTGGATTGTATTTGAAGGCAAGGTACATTATTTGTGAAACGGTCGAACGACGAATGAAACTCCACTTACCCGAAGACCCGCGATCTGGCCGGGCACCGCTCGGCCGCCGAGGCGCTATGGGGACCCGCGGTGCGCCCCCACGCCGGTCTTCCTTGCGGATCTCGGTCGCGTCGGGACGGGGACGGGTCAATGGCGCCGTGGGCCATATAGAACCGGCCGTCTTTGCCGCTTCCTCCTCCCAACCTCATCACGAGCTTAGGGTCTATGGGCTCGGCGGTGACGTCGTAGGTGTCGCCATGGGCCTCTCGAGCCGCGGCGGCGTACTTGGTGAGCTTGTCGTACACGACCGGGCTGGTGTACTTCTCGGGCCCGTCCGAGAAGAGCCGTACGTGGTGGAGGGCGCTTTCGGGCGGGCCCTTGTGAGCAAGGGCCCACCCCATGTACTCGTTGATGGGCTGCCCGGGTGGTGCTCCTTCGCGAGGAAAACAGAAAACATGGTTACAAGTAGAGATATATGAAATCCGGCGCTATAAGAAATGGTTGAACACAAGCATACCCATGTTTCCATGAACTCGCCGAGGTTCCGTTCCCCGGTGGTGTGAGACCCCGGACCTCGCCATCTCTTCCAAGCGCTTCGCCCGACGTGCTCTGTGCTCCACGTACGCCGCCGGCGTTTGCCACCCTCGACAATCGTACGCCGGCGGTCGGCGTACTTGCCGCACCCGGCCGGAGGTGTCTCGCATGACATTCAAGTATTAGATCTTCCGGATAATGAGTTGAATGTGTCACATAAGGAATCACGGCGGATGTTTTCCTACTTATTTACCCGCATGTACGCTCCTCGGTGAGGTCGGTCTCCGGCTCACATATCATCTCCCCGGCTCGGGTCTTATCCACCTTCACCCCCCCGAAGTTGGCGTAGTAGGAGATGACGGCCCGGGTGTGCGCCTCGTAGAACATGTCCTTGATCCGCAACTCGCACACCTTGTCCCGATGCCGGTCCGCCACATCGGGGTCCCGCCCTCCGCCAACCTATAGTACAACCGCACACGCATCAAACATCATTCCATTGTTTGAGACAAGTCCAACAAATGCGTAGTATTGAGATATGCATTGCGATTGAAAGACTCACCCGGAACCGCTTCTTGATCTTCTCGGCGAGGACTTCCCCATGTGCGTCCTTGATTAGGAAGTAGTATGGCCATTTGTCGGGCACGATCGTCCTCCCCTCGATGGTGACCAAGCCGGGAAGTTTGCCTTAATCACTCGCCCCTGGATGCTAGTGACATGGGGCGAACACTTCCTGGCCGACACCTTTCTCCAGCCACTGCACAAGCACAACAATTGTTAGTATGCAGTTTTAATTCGAAAATGAAATAAGAACAAGTATAGAAATCAACAATGGATACTTACGTCCCAGAGATCACGATCTGCGGGCGGTCCTCAGGGCGCGGCAAGTGCTCAGGGAGCCTAGCGGGCCCGCGCTGGAAGGGCTTCTTCGCGGTGCCTGGTGGAAGCCGAGGTGCTGCAGCCTCTCCTCCTCCTCGTCGTCGCCGCCACCGCCGCCGCCGCCGTCCTCCTCCTCGTCGTCGTCGCCGCCACCGCCACCGCGCGCCGTCCTCCTCCTCCTCCTCGTCGTCGTCGTCACCACCGCGCCGGCACAAACAGCCTCGTCCTCAAACAGCCTCATCCCGGGCAGTCCTCCGCCTACTCCCACCCCTCGCGGTCGACGGCTCCACCTCAAGCTCCTCGTCGTCCTCCTCCTCGTGGTTGCCGGCCTCCACGTGCTCCTCGTGGTGGCCGGCCTCCACGTGGTCCCGCGGGGCCCGAGGTGCATGTACTTGGACTCCGACGTTACGTCGGCGCGACCGTCCTCCGCCCGGCATTTTGTCGAGTGCCCGCAATGACAAAGATTAAAACAGCTAGTATTAGTAGATTGCAAGTACTTGTAAAGAAAACATAAATGTAAGGTAATATAAATAACGGTATCAATATTACATGGATTAGAAACTATCTCCGCAAACGGCAATATTGCTGGCGAGCGCTCATCCTCGTCATCGATCTTGTCGTCATCACTATCAATATTGTCGAGCTCGCTTAAGTCCTCATCATTAGGCGCCACATGTTCCCCAACTTCTACATCGCGTCGCGTCCCGCGTGCATCTAGGATTCTTAAGTCCTCGATCGTGCACCTCATCACCCTCGTCCTCATCGATGTCGTTGTTTACTTCCATACTCATCAACGAATCAATGTCTATCTCCAACTTACCTTCTAGCCCCTCGGGTTTGATAGAACTCATCCGCCCTTGGGTCAAAGTTGTAATCATCATCGTTCGGGACCGCCGCTTTACCACGTGGCGATACGAACCGCACAAGGCTCCAACCCGCAAGGCGCTTGTCATTCCGGTTTGCCCATGGGAGGTAATAAACTTGCTTGGCGTCTCGGTTAGCCACAATATAGACATCGTCTCCTCCATATTTGGAATCCCGTCGGATTTCGACTTGCCCAATCTTAAGGTCCTTTTTTGTGACCTCGGGATCGAACCAATGGCATTTGAACATCACAAAGCTTACAACCTAGGAACTTGCCAAAGTCAAGCTCCAATATCTGTTCAACTATGCCGTAATAGTCCTTCCCATCCGTGCCGGAGTCCGAACTCCGGTGCACGTGGTTTTTAGATTGCCCCGTTTCTCTTCGTAGCTTCTCGTGCGAAACCGATAGCCATTCACGTCATAAACGTCGAATGACTTGACATGTCGATCGAAGGTTTGGCCCACACATCTCATTGCGGGGCTCATTTCCGCATCACAATTAGCCTCGCACGGTTAGGACAGTGGATAGTTAAGTTAATCGCTCATAGGAGCAAAGTGGAATCGAGGTTAGGTAGATAGTTACCTTTTTGCTGAACCAATTGACGAAATCGGGCGTATTATGTCCGAGAAGATGGTCTTTCTCATCCTCGGTAGGAGCCCTACCGCAGCTCCGGTGTTCATTAATAAAGTCCCCGGAGAAACAATAGACAAGAGGGGTCGGATCAATAGGTGGAGGATAGTGGTGACGTATGGAACAAGCTCATCGAGAACTTACTCTTGATAATCAATCGTTTCCTCAAGGTTCAACAACAAGTACATCATGATAGTGTGCCACTCATCATGCCGCAAGTAACGAGGGGTCCCCGCTCCCGCTCTTCCGAGATCCCCTCCGAAAAGGCCGAGAGTGCATGAATTCTCGTCGATGTTGTAACGAGGGATTGGATCTCGTGGTCTCGTAAGTTTCTCGGTATAGTACGCCCGTGTGCATGTGGACACCTCCTCCGAATGAATGCCTCGCCACGTAAGCCTCAATTTTGGCTTTATTTTTACACTTTTTCCGAAGAAGCTTTAGACACCTCTCGATTGGATAGCACCAACGGTCTTTGCCGCACGGGCCCCCCCAACCGTGCCTCCCTTGGTAGGTGCAAAATCATATGCCGCATGGACAGAAAGAAGCCCGGTGGAAATATCATCTCCAACTTGCGAGCAACTTAGGTGCAGCCTCCTCCAAGCTCAAGACAAACGTCCCGAGACAACTCCTTGGAACAAAGCCGGCGGAAGAAAAAGCTCAACTCGCCGGACGCGCCGCACCGGCTCGGGTAGGTATCCCCGGTCATCGCAGGAAGGAGCCGCTCAATCCGGATGTGGAAGTCATGACTCTTCATCCCTAAGACTTTGCCGCCGGCAAGTTCACTCCCCGGCTCGGATTCGCCGCATACCCATCGTGGAACCTTAGCTTCGACAACCACTCCAAAGTGCTTCCCTCCTATGCGGCCTTTTCAGGATGTAATCGGCCGGGCCCTTCTTCCATCTCTTGCCTGGCGCAGGGGTCTTCATCACTAGATTTGGTCTATCGCAAATCGTTTCAATGTCCAGTCTAGCCTTAACATTGTCCTTTGACTTCTTGCCAATGTCCGGAGTGTTGCCCAAAGTGCCTCGGCGATATTCTTTTCGTGTGCATTACATCGATGTTGTGTGGAAGAAGAAGGTGCTTGTAGTAGGGAGCCTAGTCAAGCCCGATATATGAGTCCACATGTGGTCGATACCATATCCTTTGAAACCACCATTGTCATCAATTTCGAGAGCCTCTATCTCGTGCAAGGATGTCACCGGGCTCTTTTCCTTAGGGATGGGGCCGGTGACTTGAACACCTTTCGTGAAGTGCTTTTTATCAAGTCTCGTGGATCGTCCTCCTTTAGGAATTGACGATGTTTGTCGAAAGAAGAATACTTGCCACCCTTGGCCGCCCAGTGAACATCACATCCGCCTTGCATGTTGGGCAAGGGAACTTCCCGTGAACACACCACGCGCCGAACAAGCCATACGCCGAAGTCATGCATTGAGTACCGGTACCACACATGCATCGTGAAGTTCGTCTTCGTAGCTCGGTCATACGTCGCACCCCCTCATCCCAAGCTTTCGCAATTCATCCCACACCGGCCGCATGAACACACCCATTTTGTTGCCCGGGTGTCCGGGTATTATCGGCGTCAAGAACACGTTCTTGGGGTCGAACATGACGCCGGGGGGAAGATTGAGGGGATCACAAACACGGGCCAACAAGTGTACGGGGCCGCCATCATTCCAAACGGGTTGAACCCATCTCGTTGCCGCGCTACGCGTACATTTCGAGCCTCCTCGGCCATGCGAGGATTCATGGCATCGAAGTGCTTCCATGCATCACCATCCGCCGGTGCTTTGCATCTTGTCACCGTATCTTTTGCCATTCTTGTGCCAAGTCATTTGTTTCACGGACTCCTCCGTCATGTACCGCCGTTGCAGCCTCGGTAGTACCGGAAGGTGTCGTATGACCATCTCGGGGATCTTAGACTATTTCTTAGTGCCATCACGCCTTCTACCTCCACGTACCTAGAGGCTTTGCACTCCGGACAAAGGTGTTGCTGCCTCGTGGTCTCCCCGGAACAGACACACCCGTTCTTACAAGCTTGGATCGGGCGATAAGGCATCTTGAGTGCACGAAGGAGCTTCTATGACTCGGTCGTGTTTTTCGGCGTGGCGGTGCTCCTCCGGAAGCAGCCCGCCAACAGTTGCCAACACGAGATCAAAACCTTCCCGACCGATGCCCAAGACGACTTCAACCCAATTAGGCGTGAAATGGCATCCAGTTTAGAAATGCGGGTCTTCTCGTGAAGGGGCTCCTTTGCCGCCTCCATCATGTCGTAGTACGCCTTTGCGGTCGCCTCGGATCTTCTTCCACCACCTCCAATCCTTGAACGGCTTCAACGTCTTCAAGCAAGTCTGCCATTCCGGCGTCTTGATCAAACCCCTCGAGGTCCGGTCTCACCACCGCCTCCGTAACCCGTTGGGGTTCCCCATGGAGGATCCAATGCGGGTATAGTTTGGAACATACCCGTTCGCCCAAATATCATTCCTCATCTCGCCGTTGCTCTTTCCTTGTCCGGTTCTTACACTTGCTACGGGGACAAAACACCCGACCGCCCCTTTAGAAGCCGGGCCAAATGCCTTCTCCAGAAGTCCCCGGTCCCCTTAACCCATTCATTGGTCTTGTCTTTGAATCCCGTGTACATCCACTCACGGTCGCCATCCTCTCTCATGCGCCAACGTAAGCGAGTAATAAGACCAACATCTCGCATCTACAAGGCGTTCCTACCATCTACTAGGTGAAGGATAGGTCCTAATCCCACCCAAGGATGCGTAGATGAGGTTAGCTTCCATGCTCCGAGACGGAATTTCGGCAAGACCTCCCCGCCGTTCTCCCGATACACGTCCCGACAGGGAGAGTGTGTATCCGGAGAACAACGGGGAGGCCGACGAAACTCCGACTCGGACGGGGGCGGAACATGGAAGCTAACCCATCTACGCATCCTCGGGCTGTCCAATAAATGTGGACAATCCGAAAGAGAAACCGTCGCAGATATGCACTGATCCGCATACCAACGACCGCGAATCTCTTTCGGACGGGAGACGCCTAACTCGGTTACGCAATGTACTTACAACAACTATAAGAAACAGAGGTGGTTTATACCTAGGGTGGCGGTGCAGAGGCGGGTAGGTGCACGAACACGGTCAAGGTCCCCTCCGACAAGTCCTGCTCTGCAAAGCAATAAAGACTTCGGTATTAGTGGAAAATTTCGGCAGAACCTCCCCTATACGGGGAGGTTCCAAGACCTGCAAGAAAACCGCCGGCTCGATGGCCGACGTCCACATCGGGAGCACGATGGCCCACACAACCACAAACCCGGCACTAAGGCCGTCAACACAGAAACGGCGCGATGGCCGACAACCCTAGAGCTTTACCTTCTCCTCCGGCGACGAGCGGGGACGGACGACGTGGACGAACGGCGTCGGCGACGTGGACGGACGACGAACGAAGTGGACCTTGCCCTCCTCCTCCTCTCTTCCCCTTCTTCCTCCTCCTCCTTTCTCCTTCTTCTCCTCCTCCTCCTCTCTTCTCCTTCCTCTCCTCCTCCTCCCTTCTCCTTCCTCTCCTCCTCCTTCTTCCTCCTCCCCTTCTCTTCTTCCTGCCCTCCTTCTTCCTCCTCCTCCTTCTCCCCTTCCCTTCTTCCCTTCTTCCCTTCTCCTCCTCCCCTGCTGCTATGGACGAGCAGGGGCCGAGCAGGGGCCGGCGGAGCAGGGGCCAAGCAGGGGCCGGCGGCGCCGGTACTCAGCGGCGGCGACGGCGGAATGCGGGCCGGATTGGGGCGGCGGTGGCGGCAGTCGGGCGGCGGCGAGCGGGAGCTGGGGGCGGGGGAATGGCAGAGAGGCGGCGGTCGGGAATGGCGGCGCCGGCGGTCGGGAGCGGGGGCCGGGGAGTCCGCGCCGGCGGCCGCGGAGCGCGTGCGCGCGGGGCGGGGCGGGGCGGGGGGGAGCGGGCGGCCGCGAACTTGGCGGCGGCGGAGCGGGGGAGTGGCGGGCGGCGGAGCGGGGAGTGGGCGCGCCGGGAGTAGCTCGGGCGGCGGGGAATGGCGCGCGGCGGCGGCGGCGGGCTTTCTCCTTGCGCGCGGCGGGCGGGAATGGATAGGGTTTGGGGTCGCGGGATGGGGGCCGGCTGTTTTTTATTTTTTTTTGAAACTATGTTTGCCGATGGCCATTGCCATCGGCAAAAGGCGCCACGTGGCAGGTGGCGGCGCCCGGCCCACCATGTTTGCCGATGGCCGGCCATCGGCAAACGAAAGAATTGCCGATGGCTTCCCAAGGCCATCGGCAAACAATCCTTTTTTTTGTTTTTTTCCTTCCCATTTTTTTATGGTGTCTTCCTACCTCACATACAACTCACCTCCGAAATTTGGGACAATTTTGAACTTTTTAGCTATATTTCGTTAATTTTTTTGGTTTCTTTGAATTTTCCGCAACTCAAAATTTGAACTGCAGGTACATGAAATAATACACACTTTTGATTCAAAAAATGATATTCATGATTAGGGAGTATGTTGAGGCCATATCCAGGACCTCGCATGAAATTACGACCCTGTTGGCCTCGTAACATGGGTAGTGACGTGCGCGGGAAGTGTTTTTAAATTATATAAAATCCAAACGGAGTCCGAAATTGACGAAACTTGACGAGTTGTCTCGCCATCGCATGTGTAGTGTGTGGTAAAAATTTCAAAAAGTTTCGAGCAAGTTGTGACGTCGGATGGTCAAAACCCAGACATCTCCACATGTGATCACAGTTTCGAGCAAGTTGTGACGTCGGATGGTCAAAACCCAGACATCTCCACATGTGATCACTCCGTGATCACATGTGGAGATGTCTGGGTTTTGACCATCCGACGTCACAACTTGCTCGAAACTTTTTGAAAGTTTTACCACACACTACACATGCGATGCCAACACAACTCGTCAAGTTTCGTCAATTTCGGACTCCGTTTGGATTTAATAGAATTTTAAAACACTTTCCCTCAAGACGTCACTACCCATGTTACGAGGCCAACAGGTCGTAATTTCATGCAAGCTCCTGGATATGGCCTCAACATACTCCGAGAATCATGAATATCATTTTTCGAATCAAAAGTGTGCATTATTTCATGTACCTGCAGCTCAAATTTTGAGGTCCGGGAAAATTCAAAGAAACCAAAATAATTCACCAAATATAGCTAAAAAAATTCAAAATTGTCCCAAACTTTGGAGGTGGGTTGTATGTGAGGTTGGAAGACACCAGAAAAAAATTGGGAAGGAAAAACCCAAAAAAAAAAGATTCTTTGCCGATGGCCTTGGAAAGCCATCGGCAAATAGTCTATGCCGATGGCCGGCCATCGGCAACTAAGGTGGGCCTGGGCGCTCCCCAGGCAGCCACGTGGCCATGGTGTGCCGTTGGCCGCGGCCATCGGCAAATGAGGCGGTTTGCCGATGGCCTAACGGCGGCCGCCATCGGCAAAAGTGACGGCGTCTGCCGCCGTCCGCTCCTGGCATATTTTGCCGATTGGGGCGATATGCCGATGGCCCGGCCATCGGCAAAAAAATTCGTGGCCGATGGCTTTTGTTCGCCGAAGGCCCGGCCATCGGCAAACTAGCCGGTTGCCGATGGGCTTTTTTCGCCGATGGTCCGGCCATCGGCAATAATAGGTTTTCCGATGGCGTTACTTTGCCATCGGCAAATCGGACTGTTTGCCGATGGCTTATTCCTTGGCCATCGGCAAACTCTGCCGCCATCGGAAAAGGCTCGCTCTCCGGTAGTGGTTATCTCATGGTTCTTATCGGTGGATACTTTGTTAGCGCGACTTCATCTTCTAATAAGCGAGCAGCCTTTTGTGTTGAATTTTTCTATAGGTCTATAGTCATTTGGGTGTGTGGTGAAGGGTCCTCTACCTTCTGCCTTTCTTGCTTGCTTTTCTTGTTTTCTTGTATTCGGCTGAATGGTTTTAGAGGTTTCAAATTGAAGCAAAAAAAAATCCAAGTATTACAAATTAAGGCAAAATGGACAAATTAAACTAGACTTAGAAGTTCTGACTTGATATGATCTTTAGTGGTTTTGATCGTTCTCTCGTGTTTTGCTTTTACATCTTTGGTTGTTTCCCCTTTGATGCATGGTACACTGATGAAATGCACGCTTAGCAAGTGGAAAACCCACTTTTTGATACTATTATGATAGCATGTGCATAGTTGAGTCCTTTGTTCTGTTGTATACATACATGGCTATGGACTCTTACGTTAATCTTGTGGCACTATAGGGACCAGGAGGAGCTTCTCGGTACGATGCACTGTCACCCCAAACGACTCAGTCATATCAATGCCTTTCTCGGCTAATTCCATTGGTAGATCCCAATTAAAATGGTAGACAAGGTTTGCTAGCATGACTTCGACAGTGGAAGTTGCGAAGTTTATACCTGGGCATATCCTTCGCCCGGCCCCAAATGGCAAGTATTGGAAATCGTTGCCTTTATTGTCCATAGCTGCAGCACTACCGCCTTCCATGAACCGTTCAGGCATGAACTCATCGGCTTTCTCCCAATACCTAGGATCCCTTGCAAGGGACCAGCTATTAACAATGGTACGCGTTCCTGAAGGTATCATGTATCCTTCTATGTTGCAATCGGCCATGGAGAGGTGTGGGATAAGGAGGGGTAACGGCATATGGAGTCGAAGTGTCTCTTTGATGACTGCCTTTAGGTATGCTAAACTGCTTAGCTCATCTTCAATAACCATCACTTGTCCCTTGCCTATAGTGTTTCTCACCTCAGCTTGTAGCTTGTTCATGAGACGGGGGTTTTCCATGAGCCGGGCCATCGCATACTCCAACACTATGAATGATGTATCTGTGCCAGCTGCAAACATGACCTACATATGCAATGGATACATGTATATAATGATCAGTAGCATGTATACTATAGGTTGGTGGTAGTTATCGCTAAAGGTGTCGTATATATTCAGACGTACCACCAACTGCGCCTTAATATGGTCTCTCGTGAGTTTGTATTCTTGTTGAAGAGAGAGCAAGACATCGATGAAGTCACTCTCCTCTCCGTCACATTCTGATGATGTCTTGCCTGCATGGTCATCGATGAGCTTATTGAGCAAGTCATCCCACATATTGTTCACCTCCTGGGCCTTTGCACACGCCATCCTCTTGATCATGTCCAGCTTCACCAACACCGGGAAGTAGTCCACCACGTTAAAACCGCTGAGCAGGGATGAGTTCGCCTGGACCAGCTCCTGAAAGAGCTTGTTCCGTCCTTCCTCCCTAAAGAACTTACCGGAGACAGCGTGACATACGACGTCATTGACAAAGGAGTTGAGCAGTTCACTCATGTCGACAGTGGTGCCCTCAGTAGCCGCATCGCGGATCTTGGCAATGACCAACCTCGCCTGGGTGAACTAATATTTTCAGTATGCATAGCTGATCTGATCGATGAGGCGGAGAACAACAACAAAAACAAAAACCAATAACAACATGCACGATAATGATATGCAGGCGGCATGCAGCATGGTGCAAATAACTTAACATCAATGGATCAAATTGACGCATGGTTATTAATTACCTCGTGCTCGCGCGCATGACGGTAGGATCGGACTTTCTTGCCGGCTAGGAGGTGTGTGGTGGCGATCTTCTTGACCTGGCGCCAGTGCTCACCGTATGGGGAGAAGGCGACATCGGTGGAGCCGTAGAAGAGAATGTCAGTGACAGGAGAGTAGGCTCGGGATGCGAAGATGTGGTCGTTGGTGCGCAGCACGGCCTGCGTAGCGCTCCATGAGGAGACGATTAGCGTGGGGACGGCACCGAGTTGGAGGAGCATAAGGCCGTCGCGGCCATGCCTAGCGGCGAGGTCACGGAGGGAGACGTGTGGGAGGGTGCCGACGAGGTGCAGGTGGCCGATGATGGGGAGCCTGCGGGGAGGCGAATTAAAGGAAGCTTACTCAACAGATCTTCTCTGGTTCTTGCAGTGGCCGTCGTCCCAAAGCGGCGACGGTGCGCGAGCAGAAAGGCGAGAAGTGGGCAGACGAGCAGGACAGAGACCACTAGTAGGGCTGCCTGTGGAGGAGATATCGCCTGCAGCAGAAGCTCAAGAAGAAGGCCATGAGCTTGAGCCATTACAGCAGCGCAACGCTTCCCAGCCTGGTAGTGGTAGCTACTTAGATAACTATATGTCTCAAGGAGCATTGCGGGCAGAGGGTCATTTTTAGATGAGATAGGTTGGCCTCAAAAGTCAAAAGTATAAACAGTGGCTATAGGACACATGGCAACATCATAAACCTTTAATTTTCTCGTGGAGATGATGCAAAACTGTAAGGGCAGAAAATTTTGATGGGTTTCCATCACTTGAGGGTCTGTGTCCACTATTTGCCTGTGGTCGGTGTAACCGGTCAGCACAGCACGCCGGAGAAGCGGCTGGCTGAGCCGGCCCGGGTTTGAGTCTCAGCACCCGCTTAATGAAATGCCCAAGGGGCGTCTTCTCTTGTGGCTCGAGGGTTTTTTTTTTTTTTGGGTACGGACAAGTTTACACACGTTGTTGGGATGGCTAAAAGTCAAAACGCATCAATGTCTCGAAGACTATTCTATGTTCGCGGGTTCTCCACGCTGCAATGATATGTACTAGCAATGAGTATTGGAGCTTTCTCTTTTCTTACAGACTACCAATACTTTTAAAATGGGTAAGAGGGGTGGATCTCCTACATTTGAAGAAGAGGAGGTGAATCTCTTACATTTGAACTCTCAAAAAAAAAAAAAAAAAAACCTCTTACATATGAGGGGGAGAAGGTGAATTTTTAGTAATTACTTGAAACTGATATGTATTATGGATAGAATAAGTAATCAGTTGGACTGTTGAAGCAATGACAACCATTTAATTGCATTTTTTTATATTAGGAATGAGATAATGAAGGTCCTGTTTTGATTCATTATTTCATAACAATTAGCTGGCTAATAGCTATTATATGATTTTGTCTAGCTAATGAGATAGTTGTTATCTAGAGATCCAACTAACAATTAGCTAATCTATTATCTATCGAGTTATGCTCCGGTGGTCATCTTTTTTCCACCGACGCGAATCTCAAAGCACCTTGGTAATTAATTAAATATTAATTACGCTTGGATCTGGACTCAGGTGTACCCTATCCATATCCAAGCCCAACCTTGGTCCAGCCCACTCGATTATAACATTAGTTAGAGGACTTCAATGTAAGAAAGAAAAGAAAGTTAAAGGAGCGGCTGCTCTTCTTGATCCTAAATACACGGACACGCAACCTTCGTCCTCGTTCGCACGGAGGGCGGCGGCGGCGGACTCCGCTTCATCCCCGAGCTGCTCCCCATCTGCAACCGCGCCACCCGGTTCCAGCCACAGGACACACCGCTGGTGGAGTTCCCACACCGCGACAACGAGTACTACCTGCCCTTGCCCGCCAAGAAGCACGGCAAGGACGACGATGACGAGGACATCGGCCGGCGGCGTGGCTCACGACAAGATCAATGTCGCTGTTCACTAAGGAGTTCGTGGCGCGGCTCAAGGCGCGCGCCTTGTCGGGCCTCCCGCCGCCGCCAACAACGTATTATCATCACCAGTGCGGGCAGTACAACACCTTCGAGAGCGTGGTGGGGCACCTGTGGCGCGCGCGGTGACCGCGGCGCAGGGTCTGGGCGCCGGCCAGACCACCAGGTTGCGCATTAATCAACTGAACAGAAACCGAAGCTTTCTTCTACTATAATTATACATGGATCAGACAACTAATTAATCAACTATAGACAGGAGTAGGATCAGACGAGATCAGTCGAGCAGCGTAGCAACAATTCACCACATTCAAATCACTAGCCTTCTGTATGTGCATGTGACAATACAAGATGCAAATAAATTGAAAGGACGATAATAACGTCCGTGAATTGCAGATCGAAGAACAGTCAAGTTTTTTAACTTTCTTTTTTTTCTACATTGGAGTCCCAGTCCCTCACTAATATTAGAATTGATTGGGCTGGGCCAGGTCTTATGGTTTGGATACGGATGGGGTACAACTGAGTCCAGATCCAAACATACTTAAAATTTAATTAATTACCTAGGTGCTTTGAGATTCATGCAAGTGGGAAAAAGAGGACCACCGGAGCATTTCCCTTATCTATATCTGTTTGGATCAAAAAGATTACTATCAGCCTAATATGCTGGAGACGGTGGGCATCTCAAAAGGCCATATTAAACCATGGACTCCAAAGAATGAACGCCACACACATCTTTAGCGACTTCTTCGTCGTCAATGGCAATGGACGTCTGGTTCCGGCCACACCGGAGGAGCTGGTGGAGGACCTCAGTCATGGGCGGCCTTGACGACGGATCCTCGCCGGTGCAGATCACCCCGAGCTCAAACACGGCCACCATGTCGTCCAGGTTGGCCGGGTCCTGAATTTCACCGTCAATCAAGTCCGCGCACGGGACACCGTTCTTGAACCGCTTCGATGCCCACTTCGCAAGACAGCTGCCGGACTCCGTGCCGCCGTCCTGTGGCCCCCTTCCTGTCGTGAGCTCTAGCAGCACCACCCCAAAGCTGTACACGTCCACCTTCTCGCTCACCTTCACTCTGCTAACATACTCTGCAGCAAAATAATCTCACGTCATGCAAATGTTTGCGTAGAAGATGCAACAGAGTAATCTAATCACCTGGAGCAATATAACCGAAGGTTCCGCAGACAGCCGAGGCCGGCTCCGATTCGCCGGACTTGGTAAGGATCCGAGCAAGCCCAAAGTCGGCGATCTTGGCTCGGAACCCACGGTCGAGCAAGATGTTGCTGCACTTGATGTCGCGATGGATGACCGGCCGGCTCGTGAAGCCATGGTGCATGTAGCTGAGGCCTCTCGCGACGTCGATGGCGATGCCAAGCCTCGTTGGCCAGTCCAGTGGCTCCGACGCGGCCGCGCGCTTGGCGCCGCGGTGGCTGCGCCGCCGGTCCAGGCTCCCGTTCTCCATGTACTCGTACACGAGCAGCTTCGTGACGTCACCGCCGGAGATGCAACAGAGCAGCCTTACAATGTTGCCGTGGAGGAGACCGCCCAGTGCCCTCGCCTCCGCCTCAAACTCCTTGTCGTCGTTTGCGCCGGGCTTCCCATCGTCGTTGCCGATCTTCTTCACGGCCACCGTCGTCGTCGTCGTCGAGTGACTGTCCACGCCATGGCCACCGTGTCCTTTTGCCTTGTCGCTGACGAGGTGGACCCGGTACACCTTGCCTGACCCACCTCTGCCGATCACGTTCTCCTCGTTGATGTTGCTGATTATGTCTTGTGCGCCAAAGTTCACGGTACCGAACGGTATCATCTTCCATGAGGTCACATCCTGCGACTTGCTCTTGCATCGGAGGACAAACCATCCCATGACAGCAACGAAGGTGATGGCAGAAATACTGGAACATGTTGCAGTTAGGATGATGATCGTCCTAGCAGATCCATGACCACCTCCTTGGGATTGGGAGCACGACGGGAGGACCATGCCGGCGTCCTGGCTGGCGCACAAGCCAGGGTTGCCAAGGAAGGAGGCGTCGAACACAGGACTCTGTAGTGAGGCTGGCACCTCTCCGACGAGCTGATTGGACGAGAGATTCAGGGAAGAGAGATGGAGATTGTTGAAGTCCTCTGGTATGTCGCCGTCGAGCTTGTTGTTTGAGAGGTCAAGGATGGTGAGTACCGGGAGCAACCCAATGGTGGCTGCCGGAATTGCTCCCGTTATCTGGTTGCCGCTGAGATTGAGGTAATTAAGCCTCTCAAGGGCTCTGATGGACACTGGTATGGATCCACTAATCTGATTCCCGGCAAGAGACAGATCACTGAGGTTGGCAAGCTTGGTCATGTCCTCTGGGAGCCCACGGGAGAACCAATTGTTCTCCGCAAAGAACGTTTTCAAGCCAGTGGCAGATGTTGGTACGGCGCCCGAGAAATTATTGTTTCCGATCTCAATTCGCGTGATGTTAGATGACACCTCTTCTGGCAGCACTCCAGTGAAGCTATTGTTCTGTATCATGACGGTGGTCAATTTGGGGAACGCCGACCATACTGTCCCCGGGAACTCTCCGGTGAAGTGGTTGTTGTAGGCCATTATGTTGTCCACTGTGTAGCACTCCCCAAGGATCGCGGGGAACTTGCCGGAGAAACTGTTGTTGAACACCACGATATCGTAGAGCTTCTTGTTGAAACAGAGGGTATCCGGGAGCTCACCGGTGAGGAAGTTGTTGCTCACTTCAAAGTTGCCCAGCGGCGAGTGCTTCCCGAGCTCCGGCGGGAGTGGGCCAGAGAGCCTGTTGCTGAATAGCCGGATGTCCGCGAGGTTCGGGAGCAGCCCAATGCTCGACGGAATTGACCCATTGATGTTGTTGAAGTACAAGTAGAGCAACCACAAGTTCTTCAAATTGCCGATGCTCTCCGGTATCGGTCCGGTAAGCCAGTTCGAGGAAAGATCGATCTCTTGAATCTTCATGGCGGTGATAGTTGGCCCAATTGCACCAGTGAAGTTGTTGTCATAAAGGTACAGGATCTCAAGCTTCTGAAGCTTCCAAATCCACCCTGGAATTTCGCCGTGAAACTTATTGACGGACAAAGCCAACAGCGTCAGGTCAGTGAGCGACGACAGTTTGTAAGGGATGCCACCAGTCAGGTTCATCCCATCCATCCACAGCAGCTTCAGCTTCTTCAACTTGCCAAACTTGTCAGGGATTGGGCCTGGCGCGAAGGGGTTATATGCCAGGGTTAGCGTCTCGAGCTCCGTGAGGTTGCCGATGGTGGCACCCGGGTAGCTCCTATTGAAGCCATTATTGTCGAGGACCAACGACCTGAGCTTCGGGAACCCGGCGATCGCCAATGGCACGCTGCCGCTGAAACCGTTGGTTGACAGGTTGAGGTGCTCCATCCCCGGAGACAGCTTGTCGATGTCAGTTGGGAGCACGCCCGAGAAGACGTTGTTGGACAGGTCGAGGAACCGCAGAGCCGAACAGCCGTAGAGAGCGGCTGCCGGGAAATCGCCGGTGAGGTTGTTGTAGGAGAGGTCCATGTACGTCAGGTTCTTGAGACTGCAAATGGACTTTGGGATTGGACGCCTTATGTTCATGTTTTGGAAGGAGAGGGAGGTTACTTGGCCGTTGTTGTTGCATGCAACCCCAGTCCACTTGCAGTAGGGAGTGGACGAAGCAGAGGCACTGCTGTTCTTCCATGACCTGAGGGCAGCAGGGTTGCCCCAGTCTTTCTTGATGGTCAAGAGAGCTTGGAGCTCGGCGTCGGTGGCCTGCGCCGAATCGGAGATGGAAGTAAGCAATAGGAGGATATATAAGGAGGACGACGACGAGAAGCTTAGGCATGGCTACTGGTGATGGTGAATGAACTGGAGAAGCGTGTAGCAGTGTGTCGTTGTACTTGAGACTTCAGTGCGCTGATAGACGAATGTGGTGAGTGGTGTGCAGTAGACCGTGGACCTGGGATTGGTATGTAGCTACTGAAGCTTTGCTTTGCCGTGTTAGCTCCGGCTGGACCTGGGCTGGGTCATCGGTCAAGTCAACTGTAGACAAATCCAGGACGGCGATGGTTTGCCCGGGAGCGAACGAGGCTCGCCGTAGTGGTTCCGTAGGGTTCACTTTTTCTTTTTCTTTCTTCTTTTCCTCCGCAGCGCTGTGCCTCCGGCCCCACCCCCAATAGTTTCAACTTTATTTTTCCTTTTATTTTTTCAAAACAAGTTATGTTAACACAATTTTTTTATAATGTATATCTGTATTAATTAATAGAAATAAATACGTCCAAATACAAGTACACTGAATAAGAATACGTAGAACAGTTATCCAATCTATATTCTACAAGAAAGAAAGTCGGCGCAGCCGCCGCCGACGAAGATCGCCGACACCAGCCGGCGCCGCCAAACCTGAATCACCGTAAGCCGGAGGAAACCACCAGCGTTGACGTGGACTGCAGCAGACGCTCAATCTCGCGGAGGCGAAAAAGTCTTTGAGCACCCATCCGTCAAGATCACAATCCAGGTTGTAAGTTATATTATTTGTAAATGTCATTATTAAAAATTATGTCAGAAATAATTATGTTGAGAAATTGTAATTATAAAATTTCGGCTTCATTCTTTCTCCTTCGTGGTGTTGTGCCACAACCCCCAGTAGTTTCGTCTACATTCTTTTTATTTTTATCTTTTATATGATTATTTCTTCTTTTGTTTCAAATTATAAGTAGCTTGGTACATTAATTTTGCTATATGTCTAGATATAATAATATATCTAGAACATATACATAGCAAAATGGACAAACCAAAAACATCAAAGTAACTTATAATTCAAAACGGAGAGAGTAGAAGTTTGTTCGAAATGTAAAAAAATTGTTATTAAATAATAAAAAAAATGTGTATAAGTTATGTTACACATAAAGATTATTATTATTAGAAAAATATGTTAGAAAAATTATGTCGAGAAATTGTTATGAGAAACTTATCTGGATAAAACTTATAATCAAAATTGGGCTATAAAGGTCAGGCAGAAAAGTTGTCATGATAGTTTGTGTATAAAATTACATAAAAATTATATATAAAAAAGCTACAATAAAAAGTGTGGTGAAAAGTCTTGATGTAGAAAGTGTTATACACAAAAGTTATATATGACTTTTTAAAAATTATGGCGCTAAGTTTTATTGCGCTAAATGTTATACACAAAATGTATGAATGTAGTTTTGCAACTTTCCAAACATAAAAAGTTACGCAAACATTTTTTTTCCAAAAGGTTAAGTCACGAGTTGTCTGATCTAGCACTTTCCCTAGTTATCTAAGTTTTTGCCTTCAATTGCAACACACCTTGCTAGTAACATTAAAACTGGGGGGAAAAATCAAATTACTCACTCCACTTTTGGACTTGTTCCACATAACCTTCTAAACCAACATTTGGTTCAATTTACTACCTCCAACCATTTTAGTTGTTCAATTTACACCTTAAAAATATTTTCTTGTTTGCTCTCTTCGTACAAATTGTGTTCTATTTCAAATTATGTGAGGTGATAGAGGGCATCGTATTTTGTGTTAGAAAAATACATATCAATTTTTTTATCATTGTATGTTTTCTATGATATTGTATCTCCACTATCAATATTAATTTTCATAAGCCATCGATATAGTGGAAAAAATTAAGATATATTTTTCTAACATAACCTATAATGTCCTCTATCACCTCAAGAAATTTGATATTAAAACTCAACTTATTCGTGGAGAAATAAAAATAACAAATCCTGTTAAGAGATAAACAAGATCAATTGGAATAGTTGAACCAAATGCTAGTTTAGGGTTATTTGGAGATAGCCAAACTTTGAGGAAGTAATGTGGACTATTAATTTCTTTAAAACTGAAGGCGTCTCCTAAAGTAACTCCAAAAAAAAAAAAACTTTAGCCTTCAAAATAGGGTCTCTACTTTTTATTTGGGTGCTCCCACCTTTTGAGAGACTAGTTTGTCGAGTTGAATTCCACGAGGAGCTCCAAAACAGGCTCCCAACTTCTCAATTCCTTCTATTTTCTCACATAATTTATAATTGCAGCACAACAACACTAGCCAAAACAATGCCCTCGTTCGGTCAAATAAAAAGGAAAAACAACACATCCAAGTTTCTGAAATGCAACTATAAACTGAGCACCTTGTTGCAATATGGAAAATAATCAGCAATAGTTGAGAACCGTCTGCACAATCAAGGAGCTACTTTCAGGGGCAAAAATTAGCTTAGAACATTTAAAAAACCCAAAAGCATAGGATAAAAAAAAACAATGATCTACATCTAGTTATGGATGATGGTGTCCATCATTCATAACCCATTGCTCTAAAATACAAGGAAATAACAGCACGAGAAGGCATCAATCAACTGAACCAGAAAATTCCCATCATGTGTCTCTACTAGTGTCCAGACCCAGACTAATTGCAGATCAGCAGAACACAGAAGAGATCAAACAAACTCTAATTGCAATGTTGCATACTCTAGTTGCATCAGCAGAACATATAATCGATCAAACAAACTCTAACAAATCGCATTAGCAGAACACAGATTCATGGAGATACATCAGCATTCAAATCGGATACAGCCTCATTCACTTATTCTCTGTGGGGAGGGGAGAGCACGTACCGCTGTCCGCTGGTAGTGCAGCTCGTGCCAGGCGCGACGGCGAGGACGGCAGGGCCGCTCGCGAGCCGGGCGCCGGTTTCGTTCTTCCGGACGGACGGGTGGCCGGCGGCGCGTCCTGGTAAACGGCGGGAGGGGACTAGAGGAGT
The DNA here is from genome assembly GCA_018135685.1 of Themeda triandra. Lineage (NCBI taxonomy): Eukaryota > Viridiplantae > Streptophyta > Magnoliopsida > Poales > Poaceae > Themeda > Themeda triandra. The sequence goes on along the minus strand of JAENPR010001851.1, from coordinate 32,753 downwards.
GGATGGCGCGGCGACTGCTGCTTCGCGTCACGCGAGGGAAATCTCGCGCGTGGGCGAGGACTCTGCGACCGCGCTATGGGAAAAATGGCGGCGGCAGTGCAAGGGAAGAAACGGACTGAAACTGTCTTTGCGGGCCCAGAGCCTCCAGAAATGTGCAGCCGAGGAGGATCCGGACGTCTATTCAAATTTTAGCGCTTCCCCTAGTTTTGTGTTTTGATGTGGAAAAGAGAACAAAAATCTACAGGTCGCGACAAGCACAAATTTCAACAAAAGTTGTAAGTGAAAACATTGTGAAATATAAGGCTATATAAAATTTTAAGATCTATAACTTTTTGCTTGGTTGTTTCTGTTGTTTCTTTTTTTTTTTAATTTCAAATGTGAAAAGTTACATAAATAGATGATTTTTTTTAAAAAAAGATATTAAATACACCCCCATTCTAAATTGGAGTTCACTCTGACATTTTTTTGGTAAATTCACTTTACTATGCATCTAGATATCTAGATAATATAGTATGTTTAGATATATAGCAAAATGCATGTACTAAAAAATCGAAGTGAACTATATTTTAAAATAAAGGAAGTATAAAGTTACATAACTTTTAAGATCTATAAATTTTGTTTTAGTTAATCTTTATTCACGGTCTCTTGACAAATTCAAATTTTAGTGTGCTTCTCCTATATTTATATAGGTTGCTATATTCAAATTTTATCGTGCTTCTCCTACATTTTTTTCAGCTCTCTAGACACTACTAAAGGATTACTTTCGCGTAACACCGCAACTTAATAGAAATGGGTGGCCCTTTTGCCCCCACCGTTATTCCAGGCCAACCGGCCTCTCCAGCGCCCGCTTTGGTTAATTACTCTCTATATTCTAAATTATAGATCATTATAACAATCTTGAAATGTCAAGCCATTTCAAATTTGATCTAAATTATAAAAAAAATTACAAAGACATCTGATATCAAATTAGTATAGTATGAAAATATAATTTCGTTATTCCAGGCCAGCCGGCCTCTCCAGCGCGTTTTTAGTTAGTTACTCCATTTAAAATTATAAGTCATTCTTAGAATCTTAAAAAATTAAACTATCTTAATTATAGAAAAAATTACAAAGATATATAACATCAAACTAGTATAGTATAAAATATAATTAATCAAAAATAAAAAATCCATTAATACTTAATTGATATCCTAATTGTTATTATTTTATTATATAAATTTAGTCAAGCTAGAATTGTTTTGACTCCAATCTTGAAATGGCTTACAAATTAGGACATGAGTATTAACAAACGAGTACCTTAAAGCGACTGCCAAGGTGGTTGCGTTGCGAAAATTGTCTCGGTTAATTGATTAATGCGCTTGCCTCCATTAAGTTTTAGCCAAAACTTGAGATACTTTATATTTTTAGAATAACTTGTGATTTAAAATGGATGGAGGGAGGAAACTATATAGGTCGTTGAACAGCAGAGGTAATACACGCACCCTACATAACCCCTCCTACGAAAACAGAGCACACACGATCGCAGTTCACGCCCCGCAAAAGGAGCACCCATACAGTGGCAACGTTATTCTACTATACACAGCTCAACGTGTCGCAAAGGCAGTGCAGCAACGTCTCCACGTCATCCTCCCCATCAAGCGAGCTTGCGCTTCTCCTCCTTGGCTTCTCCGGTGGCCTTCTCTTTCTCGCCTCCGACTGGGACAAGCTCCTCCTCGCCGGCGACGATCCCCTTGGTGTGCTGCGCGAGCCCAACCACCGTCGCGCCCACCGCCTCCAGGACGTCGCCCACGACCGTCGTGCGTTCGTCGTCGCCACCCTGCATCACAGCTAAGCCGTCAGCTACGCTACGCACACGCTTGTCCAAAACAACAAACGCGACGTCGAACACCGCCATGCGCCGGGTGCACGTACCTTCGCCTTCGTCGTCGTCGTCTCACCGCGGCCGCCGGTTTTGCCGGCCGTCCCTGACGCTCGTTCTTTCACTTCCTCTGCCTTGTCCCCGGCCTGCGCAGCGGTGTCCCGCGACCTCTGCGTCATGCCGCCGGCCGCGTCCTTCACCGTGTCCTTTGCACGTTCGGTGGTCTCACCCGCCTTCTGAAACATGGATACGGCCGTGTCCTTGACCTTCTCCTTGGCCTGCACGGCCGTGTCCGCGGCCTTACGCGCCAGCTCGCCGGCGGTGTCCGTGGCCCTGTAGTCCTTGTCTTGTCCGGTCATGTCGCGAGCCTCGTCCGCCGTCTGCGACGCCGAGTCCCTCGACCTCTGCGCCATGCCGCCGCCGGCGTCCTTCGCCGTGTCCTTGGCACTTCCGGCGGTGTCACCCGCCTTCTGAAACATGGAGGCGGCCGTGTCCTTCACCTTCTCCTTGGCCTGAACGGCCGTGTCCGCGGCCTTGCGCGCCAAGTCGCCGGCGGTGTCCGTGGCCCTGCCCTGTTGCTGTCCGGTCATGTCGCGAGCCTTGTCCGCCGTCTGCGACGCCGACTCCTTGGCCTTGCTCGCCGTCTGGGACGCCGAGTCCTTGGCCTGCTGCGCGGTTGCGCCATAGTCTGCCTCCTCCACCTGGTCGGCCTCCTCCACTTGGTCGGCGACGCGGGCCGCGCGCTCCTTGCCCTGCTCCGCCTTCTCCCTGGTGTACTCCGCCACCTTGCGCGCGGTGTCGGCCGTCACCTCCGTCGCCTTGTGCGCCACCTGCGCGCCCGTGGAGACCGTCGCGTCCTTGGCCTTCACCGCCGCCTGCTGCGTGTACCCGGCCGTCGTCTTGGCCGCCGCCGCCGCCGCCTCCCTCGCCTTCTCGGCCGCGGCCCTGGCGAACTCCGCGGCCGTCTCGCCGGTGCTCAGCGTCACCTCCTTGCCCTTCACCGCCGCCTGCTGCGTGTACCCCGCCGTCGTCTTCGCCGTCGCCGCCGCCGCCTCCTTCGCCTTCTCGGCCGCCGCCTTGGCGTACTCCGCCGCCGTCTCCCCGGTGCCCAGCGTCACGTCCTTGGCCTTGACGGCCGCCTGCTTCGCGTACTCCGCGGCCGTCCCGGCCGCACCGGCGGTGACGTCCTTCACCTTTGCGGCCGCCTGCTTGGTGTAGTCGGCTGCTGCCCCCGTGGCCTCCTGGGTCTTTTCCGCCGCGGCCTGCGCGCCGCGCGCTCCCGTGTCCTTGGCTTCCGCGCTCTTGGCCGAGGCGTACTCCGCCGTGGCGCCAGCCCCGCGCGCCGCCGTGTCCTTCACACTCTTACCCGCGGTCGCCGCCGTGTCCTTGACGCCCTGTCCGGCGGTCGCGCCGGTCTCCCTGCCCACGACGTCGTGCTTCTGCACCGCGGCACGTGCGGCCTCCGCGGTGGAGCTCTTCTGCGCCTCGCTGCCGTGCTTCCCCATCTCGTCCTGCCTTGTCAGACGGCCGTGGACATGGCCACCCTCCGCCTGCTCGTTCATGGCTTGCTGGTGCGGACGAGCCGTGGCGGCCGCCACGTGCCCGCCCGACGCCTTACTGCCTCCGTGCGCGGCGGCCGGGCTCGTGCTCGTGCCCAGGGCCTTGTTGCACCGCTCCCGGGCATCGGCCGCGGCCTCCGCCAGCCACTGCTGCGCCTCAGACGACTCCCCCGGCCTCGCGGTCTCCTGATACGAGACCACGGTGGCGCCGGGCGCCTGCGCCACGGTGACGGTCCCGCGCGCTCCCCCCGGGGCCACCGCGCGCCTGCTGCTGGCTGTTGGCCTTGTTGAAGCGGTCCTCGGCGGCGCGGATGGCGTCCGCCGACCGCTGCTGCGCCTCGGCGCGGTACTTGCCGATCTCCTCCAGGTTCATCGCCTGGCCCTGGCCGGCCTCCTCGTGGTTGCCCTTGCCGCTGGCCTGCTGCTGCTTCCTGGCTTGCTGCTGTGACGCCATTGTGCGGCGCGCGTGCGCAGATGAGTGAGCTGATGATGAACGGAGGCTAAGATGAGTGAGCTGATGATGAACGGAGGCTACTGTGCTGATCAATGGAGGTGTGTGAGCTGATTGATGATCACCGATCGTGATCGTGATCGTGATCGCTCGACGCTGCTAGTGGCTTGCTGCGGCTTGGTGATGGCGTGCGTGATCGCCGCTGGAGGCTTATAATGTTGTCGCTGGGCGGTCGGGGTTTGATCGTCGAGCTCGCCGTGGCGCCGGAGCGCGGCGACGCGTGTCGGGAGGAGGTGCCACGTGTGACGGAGCGGATGGGATCGAGGAGCTCGTGCTGCGTCACTGGCTCACCGAGCCGGGGAGCACCGCGAAGGGACACGAACACGGCGCGACGCATCAGAATCCGTGCGAGCCCATCTCACCATTGGACGGTGGACTCTTTCGGATTCTCCTGTCGCGCGGAGATGAAGTGGGCTAGAACTACCCTATCGGGCCGGCCTACTATCTTAGCGCTACTGGGCCGTCGGGAAGACGGTCCGAGACGGCCACGACCCACCAAGCCTCTCGTCGCCGGCGGCCGCCCTCCGTCGTCTTCTCCATCCCGTCGCTGCCTTCAAACCCACCACCGAACACCCAAGGCGCTTCCGCGGTTCCGCCGCCTCTCGCACGAAGGCGAGCGCCGTAGCTTTCACGGGGTCTCTCTCTACCACATCCAATGGCACCGCCGTTCGAGGGGCGACAACGGCGGCCTGCCCAAGCCCTGCTCCGCGGCGCTGGGGTCCCTTGCCGCCGTCCCCGAAGGCCTTGCCGATCTTGCCACAGATCCGATCTCCCATGACCTCTCCGGTCGGGCGCCCATTTCCGCCACACCTCAGTCGGTTGGTCGGACGCAGATCCCTCGCCACGTCCAGCTTAATCTGCAGCCCATTGCTTGTGAGGGTCTCGATTTATTAATATTATTATGCATTTGAGTGCTCGGGATTGATAGAGTTGTGCTGCCTGTACTGTTGGTTGCCTCACTGATAGGATTCATTGTGTTTATTACAGACTGTCGTATTTGGGACGATGCCTCACTGATAGGATTCATTGTGTTTACAGATTGTCGTGTCTGGGACGATGCCAGCCTTTGTTTCTGCTGCGCTTGCCAAGCTTGTGGCAACATTGTCTACTGCTTAGAATTTGAATGCTAGGTGAGTTTGGATGCTTATTTGATAACATAGCTGTTGTATGGTATCTTTGTTTGCACCTTGCTCATATACTAAAACAGAATGGATAAAAGAAGAGATCCATGTCATATCTACTGGAACAATTGTTTGCGGACGATTCCTTATGTTTATGTGGAACTAGATTTAGAATTCCTCTTTTGGTTGACCGCTATAACTAACACGATGGTGCCAAACAAAGGGTGATGGAAATTTGGGAGTTTGAAGATTTGTCTATGTGAACTCCCAGGAATATATTCAAAGTTGCTTAACTTTGGTAACAAAATTAGGAATGTTCTTTGCAACATGGTGTACAAACAGAACAAAATTGGGAATGTTCTATGCATCGTGTTTCACAAATCATAACAAAATTAGGAATGTTCTGCAAAACAGAGGCTGGAAGTACAACACAAAATGTGTGGCTGTTGTTGGCGATGTGCTGTACACAGCCTTCCTTGACCATCCTTAATTAACTTCATCTCTCTTGGATTTACCCATTATCACATTCTGTTTTTCTATTGCATATTTGTGATGGTTTCATTCTTTGTTCTTAGTGCTCATATATTTAAGGTATGGTTAGTTTCATCTCATCGCGTGAATCATTTTGTATACTACAAGATTTTGGAGGGCATGCTTAAGGGTTTTGGCAAAATGTATGGTCCGAACAACACACTAGGTGGAAATATGGAAGCCAATTCAAAAAAATGTATTTTCGTTGTTAAAAAAGACTGAAATTTGGCACTTCTATATTGCATAAAAATATGTACTCACATGCAAAAGTTGAGATGCAAGCTTTCTTTTGGAAAATTCATACGAAATGACTATTTTGTCTTTTAGTGCACATGCTTCTAAAATTTTTCATGTTAGTATGAATTTTCTAGTTTGAGTTTGCATCCCAACTTTTGCACAGAGTACATATTTGTATGCATTATGGACATACCGAATTTCCAAAATTTTTGAATGGCCAAAACACATTTTTTGAATTGGTTTCCATCTTCTCACGCAATATATATTTTTCCTGTTTAAGGAACATATCACATTGGTTATAATGTATTAAGTCCTATGTCACAGTGCTTATAGCTCCTATGTCACAGTGCTTACAGCTCCTTGATTCTTTACCCGATATTTGTTATGGTTATTACCTTTTAATGCTAGTTAGATATCAAATCCACAAGCTTTTCACCATTGATTTCCAGGAAATCCTTCTACTTCTTTCAAGGTTTTAACACTAATTAGATATCACATGCCTGCTGTTGCATGCTACAACTAGGTGCCACAATCTTTTGGGTGGTCAGCAAACACCAAATTTTGTCATCTCCCACTTTCTGTCACATGTATGCCATTTCTCTCTAGCCAAGCTGTCCTATTCCTGTTACATATTTTGTACAATCATATTCCCTTTATCCCGACCATAGTTGCTGAATGAAAGGGGCAATACCATTAAGTGCCTATCTACCTCTTTTGCTCTTTTCTCCATCCTAGAATCATACAACACATAATAGATTAAATACAGGAGAGAAGTGATCCCGTACTATTCAAAAATCAAAATGTTGGACCTTTTGAGTACACATCACTAATTCTCCTTTTATAAAAAAAGAAAGTAGGTCCCACCGGGATTTGAACCCAGGTTGCCAGATTCAAAGTCTGGAGTGATAACCACTACACCATGGAACCATTTTATGTGTGTTCTCCCTTGATAATATATTTATTGTAGCACATCTCCATAGCACAAGTTTATTTTTTCTGTGCTTTTGCTAACCGTTCCATAAAGATGTGTCTGGAGCGGGTATTAACGTTATTAGGGAGTTGTGTTTTCAGGATTTCAAGAGTTGTGCTACCTTGATGTTGGTTTCATCATTGATAGGATTCATTGTGTTTGCAGATTGTTGTATTTTGGACGATGCCAATTTGTTTCTGCTTCGCCTTCCAAGCATGTGGTTTCATTGAGCGCTGCTCAAAATTTGACATGCTAGGTAATTTCGGATGCTTATATTTGATAGCATAGATGTTGTGCTCTAGGCATGTTCTGTGTACCTGATATGGTGGCTACTGTTGATGCCATCATGCCAACATATTTCATGTCAGGCTTAAAAGGTGATATTATTGCATAGTTGATTCCTGCATCTTATAGTATTTTTGTTTGGGCCTTGCTCATATCCTAAAACAGAACGGATGGAAAAAAAATCTGTATCATACCTACTAGAACAATCATTTGGAGACAATTCCTTATATTTATGCGGAGTTAGATTTTCTCTTTTGGTTGACCACTACAACTAACGCGATGGTGCCAAACAAAGAGTGTTGAACATTTGGGAGTTTGACAGTTTGTCTATGTAAATTCCCAGGAATATGTTCAGTGCTTCTTAACTTCCGTAATAAAATTAGGAATGTTCTATACAACATGGTCTACAAAACATAGCATAATTGGGAATGTTATCATCATGTTCTGCAAAACATAACAAATTAGCAATGTTCTGCAGAACAGAGGCCAATACAACACAAATGTATGGTTGCTGTTGGTGTTGTGTTGTACACAACCTTATTTGACACCGTCCTTAACTACCTCATCTCTCTTGAATCTACCTATTGCCACATTCCATTTTTCTATCGCATATTTGTGATGGCTTCATTCTTTGTTCTTAGTGCTGATATATTTAAGGTGTGGTTAGTTTTATCCCTTTGCTTGAATCATTTTGTATTTGACTACAAGATTTTGTAGGGCATGTTTAAGGGTTTGGCAAAACATATGGTGCAATGGTCGACGACTGGGCAACCGCCGCAGCCGCCGCCACCGGCCTATGTTAGGTGCCCAGGTATAAGTCGGGCCCTTCTTTAGGCCCTTCCTCGTCAACAGCAACCACAAGGTATGCCCGCCCCTTCTCCCCCCTGCAGAACCGAGAACCCTAGCTTAAGGCTATTTGTATTCGTATATATCTGATATCTGATCGAGTTACAAGTGTATACTTCTATTATGCCAAACTTCGTTTTTTGTTGGCGATGGGTATCGGTTGAATCCATAGGAAGAAAGAAGCTGATATACAATAATTTTTTGTTTTATGTGCAAACTAATTGACAGGGAATTTCTTGGTTTAACAGAACACAACGTCGCATAGAAAAATGTGGGTTTGATGGTGTTGTCGTTGAATTGCACATCAATGATTGGATTTGCCAACATTTTTTGGTAGGCTGTAGCATAGCAGTGCACATCGATGATTAGATTTGCTAACATTTTTGGTAGGCCGTAGCATAGCAGTGGACTACACAGCGTGATCACATAAAAAAAGAGTTGCTTCCTGAAACAAAATACCCTGCACCAGCACTAATGCTTGGTGACTTTGATGATGATATGAGAGATTAACTGTGTTTTCAAAGATCTTGTAGGCTTTATTTCTTCTTGCCTATTGTATTGCCTGTCCCAAACTGTTATGGGATAATTACTATATTGCCCTCAGGCTTGCCCTAGAGGGGCTGCCATATATTGTAGCTTACATGGGCCTCATGGGCCTAATATCACACATACTCCAACACTCCCCCGCAGTCTGAACTACCGGCGCAGCGGAGTTTCAAGACTGGACATCTAAAGAAAGAGCGCACACACACATGCCCCCCACAGCCACAACTAGCCACTGGTGATGTTGAGGCTGGAGCGGAAGTCGGTGAAGGTCGATGACGGGAGGCCCTTGGTGAAGATGTCGGCGAACTGGGAGGTGGTCGGTACATGGAGGACCCGCACCTCGCCGATGGCCACCCGATCACGAACGAAGTGAAAGTCGATCTCCACATGCTTCGTGCGCTGATGCTGAACGGGGTTGGTGGAGAGGTAGACCGCGCTGACGTTGTCGCAGTAGACGAGCGTGGCCCGGCGAAGGGGGCTATGGAGCTCGACCGGGAGCTGCCGGAGCCCGGAAGCCTCGCCCACACCGTTGGCGACGGCGCGGTACTCGGACTCGACGGAGCGGGAGGCCACTGGCGGCGCTTGGAGGACCAGGACACCGGGTTGCCTCCGAGAAAGACGGCGTAGCCGAGGTGGACCGGCGAGTGTCGGTCGGCGTCGGTGTAGACAACCATCTCTCGCAGATGTCCGCCGGTGCGGAGCGAGCCATAATCGCCAGTGCCGCGGGAGGTACGGAGGAGTCGCTTGAGAGCGGTGAGATGAGGCTCCCGAGGATCATGCATATGAAGGCACAACCGCTGAACCGCATAGGTGATGTCGCCGAGCGAAGGTGAGGTGCGAAGAGCACCCGGCAAGGCCGCGGTACGCCGTAGGATCGATCACCTGGGGCCCTCGGCCTCGACGCCTTGCTCGAGTGTCAACCGGAGTGGCGCAGGGGTTGCAATCGTCATCCCGGCCCGCTCAAGTATGTCCAGAGTATACCGACACCGGTGAAGAAGAAGCCCAAAGGATGAGGCTCAACGGTGACCCCAAGAAAGTGGTGAAGCACACCCAAATCCTTCATCGCAAACTCCCGCCGAAGAGAGTGATGATCCGGCGAAGAAGTGACTCACTGGAGGCTGTAAGGACTATGTCATCCACATAGAGTAGTAGATACGCAGTCTCGGCCCTGTACAGGGACGTTTCTGACCTGACCTCCACAAACCCCAGTGTCAGGAGGAAAGCGGCGAACCTGTGGTTCCATGCCCAGGAAGCCTACTTGAGGCCGTATAGAGACTTGTTGAGCCGGCAGACCATCTCAGAACTAGAGGAGTCAACAAACCCAGCTGGCTGACTGCAGTAGACTGTCTCAGTGAGAAGACCATGCAGAAAAGCATTCTTCACATCCAGCTGGTGCACGGGCCAGAGCGGCGTGAGCTGTGGAGCGGGGAGTGCGGACGTGCTTCACCACCGGATCGAAGGTCTCATCATAGTCAACCCCGGGCGCCGAGTGAAACCCCGGAGTACCCACCGAGCCTTGTACCTCTCAAGTGTACCATCGCCGGCGCTTGTGGGTCCGCATTCACTTGCCGGTGACGACGTTGGCACCTCGCGGGACGGGGCACCGCATCCCAGTCCGGTTGGCGAGGAGGGAGCCGCGTACTCCTCTTCCATCGCACGGCGCGCTGGGTCCGCTAAGGCCTCGCGGACGGAAGAGGGTACCGGAGAGATCCCCGTCTCGCAGTGCGGGGCGGAGGGGGCCTGCGGGCGGACGCCCGCCTCGTCACCATAGGCGAGTGTGACGAGGTCCCGGTGAAGGCCGGCGGGTGGTAGACCGGTGTTGTGACACGGGCACCGGCGGGCGGGAGGCGGCGGCGATGGTGTCCCGGCGGAGGAGGACACCACCGGCGGCGCAGCGGTGGCGGCTCGGCCGGGCACGACGGTGGTAGACGTGCACCGGCTGGGCGAAGCGAGTCGGTGTCTCTTGAGGTGGCGCACGTGGCGCCTGAGACGCCGCAGGTGGCACCTGAGGCAGCTCCTGGGGCGGCGGCTCTAGATCCCCACCCCCACTCGGCCCCTCCATGGTCGAGCGGCGAGGTCGGGAGACACCGGCCGCCGGTGAGTGGGCACGGCTCCGGCGAGGAGCACGGTGCCGGAGTACTGCGGGGAGACAACTGGAAAGGTGGCTCGATCACCGCGTCAGTGGGAAACACAGAGAAAATGTCAAGCTCCTGTGGAGTGGAAGTGGTAGGAGGAGGGGGTGGAGAAGGGGAAAACAGACTCGTCGAACACCACATGGCGAGAAATGAGAACCGACGAGGTGAGGTCATAGCACCGGTAGCCCTTGTGATCCGGGGAGTACCCAAGGAAGACACACAAGGTGGACCGAGAGCTTGACTTGTGGGGAGCGGTGGCGGTGGTGTTGGGTAGCACGCACACCCGAAGACCCTAAGGTGATCGTACCGGGAGAGTGCGAAGAGGCGTGGTGTGGTGTAGGAGCTGACAGCACGGGGAAGGAAGGCGGTTAAGGAGGTAGGTGGACGTGTGCGGGCACTCGGCCCGAGGCGAGCGGAAGTGAGGCCTGGAGGAGAAGCGTGCGGATGGTGTCGTTGATGGTACGAATCATGCGCTCAGCCTTGCCGTTCTGTGAGGAGGTGTACGGGCAAGACATGCGCAACTGGACACCATGAGAGAGGAGGAACGCACGCGAGGTGGAGTTATCAAACTCACGACCATTGTCACACTGGACGGCCTTGATGGTGAGGCCGAACTGCGTAGACACCCAAGCGAAGAAGTGATGAATCGCGGGAAAGCATCGACTTGGCACGCAAGGAAAAGTCCACAAGTAATGAGAAAAATCATCAACCACCACAAGATAGTATTTATAGCCGGAAATGCGAGTACAGCGATGTCCACACGTCGCGGTGTACAAGGTCAAAAATGTGAGCCGCATGAGAAGAGGAACTAGAAAAGGAAAGACGAACATGGCGGCCCAACTGGCACGCATGACACAACTGCTCATCATGAACTCGAGTACAACGAATGTCGGAGCTATGACCGGAAGCGCATCGGGGCATCACGTCCGGGGTGTCCGAGACGCCGGTGCCAAGTAGAAGAGGTAGTGGTGGCGAAGGCGGTAGACGAAGATGGCGAAGAAGCCGGAAAGCGAAGAGTGTAAGGGGGCCGAGCCGTCACATCGGAGCGGCGAGGACGCCGGGTAGCCAAATCCTTCACGAGTAAGACCGGAAGAGTCAAACTCCACGTAACAAGAGTTGTCACCGTAAACGACGAATAGAAATAAGATTGTGGACCATCGTGGGTGCAACAAGAACATCGGGGAAGGCGAAAAGAGCCATGGGTACCGGCGGTACCCACGGACGTGACGGGAAGACACGAGCCATTGGCGACCATGATAGACGAAGGGTGTGAGGAAGAAGGAGGAGAAGCGACGAGAGTATACCGGAGTCCGGGGTGGTGTGGTAGGTGGCACCAGTCGGCGATCCACTCGGGCCGACGGGGAGGTGTCAAGCCCAAGGTGGAGAAGGAGCGCGCCGGGGGCCTCCCGACTCGGCCCGGCCGGCCGGCCGGCGAGGCCGGAAGGTGTGCGCCCACGGGGTCGCCGGTGGGTAGAACGTCCGGAGGAGCTCCCGCGAACATGGCGGCCGGTGGACGAGGCTCGCCACCGAGCTGGAAGGGCCACATGGCGATGCGCCGGACCCGGGGGGTGGTTGTAGAAGGGCCGAGCGGATAGTGGACGTGGCGGGCGGGAGCGCCACGGCCTCGCCCCACCACCACCACCCCGCCCTTGCCCTTTTCTTGCCACCCCCACCGTGGCCACCGCCACACGCGACCACTCCACCCCGCTTGGCCGGTGGGAAGAGGGCCAAAGGTGGGGTGTACGGGGCAGTGGACGGGCGGCGGAGTGGCGGCGAGAGCCGTGGAGGAGGCCGAAGACCTGCGGCGGTAGAGAGAGGCCCGGCGGAGCTGGATCCGCCCGGCCCCCGGAGTGATCTCCTCCATGGGGAGGTCGTCGCGAACCCGCGGGTAGGTGGGGGAAAGGCTTCGGCGAACGATCATCGACCCGAGGTGGGCGTAGCGGCCGCCGACCGCGGAGGATCTGAGGACGGGGCGCGGTCCTCCACGGGCGCCCGAGGTCGCCGAGGAGTCCGCCATTGCCTTCATCTTGCAGCGCATTCCCCAACCGCAAGGTCACCCGCTCGAAGGTGCGGAAACGCACGTCGAGCCGCGGGCCCGGCCTCGCATTGCCTCAAACCGGCCCTCGAGTGCCGGCCCGGGCGGCGGGAGGGTGTTGCGGAGCACGTCCCGGAGCTCGGAGTTGATCGTGTTGAGGATCCGGGGAAAGGACGATCTTTGTCGGGCGGAGCCACGACGGTCCGGACGACAAGTGGCTCGTCGAGGACGTGGTCGTCCAAGGCGTAGCGGCGGAGGACGAGGACCATCCGTCCCTCCCGGCGGGCGTAGGAGGTCGACGCGGGGTCGGGACGACCGGATGAGTAGCCCGATGTTCGGACGCCCCCGCCTGGTAGTGGAGGTCCGGACGAGGGGTCGGCCGGGTCGTGCCGGAGCACCACGGTGGTGGAGGTGCGGTGCCCCGTCGAGCGGGCCGGGAGGAGGTAGCCCCGGCAAGGTGCCGCCCGCGCGGAGCTTCTCTGCCTCTGCGATCTGGCGGGTCAGGGTGTCGTTGTCGTCCCGTTCGCGCTGCCACGCAAGGGCAGCCGCACGGACACGCTCCTGCCCCGCTGCGGCTGCTGCCCGAGCAGAGGCAAGTGCTGCAACGAGGGCAGATGTGGGCCGAGGAGCAGCGTAGAGGTTGAGCGGCGGGGGCGGAAAAACCTCCCCTTGGTTCCCTGCTGCTCCTTCTGCAGTAGCTGCGAGGGCGGCGCTGGACGGAGTGGTGGTGGAGGAGACCGGCATCCCCAGCCCCGCTGCGACGGCAGCGGCAGCAGCGGTGGCGTAGGAGGCTGCTGCAGCCGGGTCCAGGCCGGCCGCGACCGCTGCAGTGAGGGTGGCGGCGTAGATGGCCGCCCCAGTCGCATCCTCAGGTGGAGAGGGGTGGGTCGCGGCGGCGTTGGGTTCGCTGTCATCGTCATCCCCACCACCCCCTGCACCCGGAGTGGCACCCCCGCTCGGCACCCGCCCCCGCGGCCGCGAAGGCCGAGCCGGGTCGGGGTCGAGCCCTCGCGCCGGCGCCCGCGCGAGGAGGAAGCCGGGTGCGGGCGGGCGGGCCGGCGCGCCGAGAAGGGGCCAATCGCCCGGCGAGGCCCCGCGCCGGCGCGCCGTGGCGGCGGCGGCGGAGCCGCTCGCGCCGAGGCACCGGCGGCGGCGGCGGAGCAGGGGAGGGGGTTGCTTTGCGCCCGGATCGAGAAGGGGCGCGGTGGATAGACAGAGAAGAGGGAGGGGAAGGATGGGGGGCCGCCATGGCCGGCCATGGAGGCGCGGCGGCGGTGGTGGCGCCGGCCCCTGGATCGGGAGGAACGGGAGAGGTCCAACCCTAGGCTGATACCATGTTATGGGATAATTACTATATTGCCCTCAGGCTTGCCCTAGAGGGGCTGCCATATATTGTAGCTTACATGGGCCTCATGGGCCTAATATCACACATACTCCAACACAAACTTTTGTTCCTTCCCAACTTATGTTGTTCAGCAGACCAGATATTTAAATAACAAGAGCTTAAGGATTTCTTTTTAGGCACATATGCTGGCAAATCTGTTTGGTTCAGTGGGTAGCATTGCTAAATAATTTACAGTCTAACGGGAAGAGTACATTCTGATGACTTGAATACTTTGTGTGTTTGGCATGACTGCATGATGACTTGAATTATCAGAATCGTAGCTAATACGCTCAGCGGTTGAATATTGTTGGGTAGTTTCAAGTCTGAACCCAGTGTCACGATAATCAGAAGGGATGTGTTTCTGCAAGTGATGCATTTCTTTTTCTATAAACCATGCAGTTAAATGCAATTATGCTTAGATAGCTGAGCAATAGGTTTTGTAAATTTGTCATTCTCAATAATATGTTAGCAGTTACATTTCTACATTTGTGTTTACTTTGAAGTCTCTATGAAACTTCTTTGCTTTACAATATGTGTTACAAGTGCTATTCTGATCTCTTATTGTTTCTGTTAACACTGCAGATATCAAATCAAACTTCTGCGCACTTATGGAAGCTTTAGTTTCAAGTTTAAAAACCATGGTAAGTTTACTTTATGTATTACAATTCTAGGGTTGTATGCATGCAAATTTTATTACAACTGATATTATGTGGCTTGAAGGAGATGGAAACGAATCAGATGCCCAACTGATGGATTCTTCAGAAGCTGGGACCAGAGAACAGTCAAAATACCATGGAAAATCATGTAAACCCAGAAAAGGAAACTGGCGAAACTCCAGTATCTGAGGTTAACCAAGAGCCTGTGGAAACATGTCAGGGCGCAGTGGGGAAACTGATACTATCCCAGAAAAACAAGCTGTTCCAGAGGCAGGCTTAGAGGTTAATGAAGAACCTACTGAAACATGCCAGGAAACAGCTGCAGAATCTGATTTTAACCCAGAGAAGCGAACTTCCGATCCAGGTGTTATTTACGCTGCAGAAAATGCTGGAGCATGCTTGGAACACAAGAATTTGTTGTTACTGCTGGCGGCAAGAGCTTCAGAGCAGGAAAACAGTCTAATGTGCATGAGGAAGGCAAAAAAACAGAATGTCCATGCATCTTCGTGGAGCCCATGAAGGTGAAGTGGATGCAAACTGGTCAGTTTTCCATGCGTGATGTTTTACCTCTTGTTTTTAGAGCATTGTAATGGATGTCTGATGTTCTCATTTGCTCCATGTTCTGTTTGCAGTGGAAGAAGGCTATGTTGCGAACAAACTCTTTTGCATGGGATGCAAAGCTCGTCTGGGACAATTCAACTGTGCTGGTATGCAGTGCAGCTGTGGAGCCTGGGTGATTCCAGCATTTCAGCTGACCTAAAGCAAGATCGATAAATGTTCAATGTAACACCAGGCAATTAGGTGAAGTTTTAATTCCTTAGCGGTGATGTTTGTAGCTAGGAAACGGTATGGTCTAGTAGACATGTATAGGCACTCTTGTCCCTGGTAGTTGGTTAAATGGTTATCAGCTGTTTAATCTGGTGCTGATGATCACATCCGGAGCATCAGCACTTGGGTTTGCAACAACTTAAAAACGGAAACTGCGAAGCATGTGGCGTGCCCTCAGTTAACTGTTTTGCCCTGTTACTTAGTTCTTGGGTGAATTCATATGAAAAGGAAAATCTAGTGAGGTGATGGGATATGATTGATCAATGTAGTGAGTCTATTTTCCTTGAGATGGATACACAATTCTCATCAGCTGGTACCTTGTTATTATGAGGTTGACTTTCGTAATGGTGCCCCGCTAGTGATGCATTATGAGCATATGCATGTTATGCTCTTGAAATAACACTGTTTTGATGCGAGTTGGCTACCCCCTCTGTCGTGTAAGCATTCCAGAAATCTTAGAACAGATTAAGAGAGGACACAAGGCGCATCTGCCATCACTTTATTTTCAAATAAGAGACTATCATCAACAGGATTAGCCACCCACTAGATCTACACCATCGTTGATCCCCGAGTTCGACATCTTCGCCTTCGCCTCCGCCTGCCTGGTGTAGTCGGCCACTATCCCCGTGGCTCCTGGTCCGTCATGGCCTGCGCGGCGCCGGTGTCCTTGGCCTCGGCGCTCTTGGCTGATGCATATTTTATTTGGTGCCAGCAGCGTGCGTCGTCGTGTCCTTTGCACACTTCCCCACGGTTGCGCCGGTCTCCCCAGTGTCGCGCGCCTGCTGCTGGTTGTTGGTGTTGGCCTTGTTGAAGCGGTCCTCGGCGGCGCGGATGGCGTCCGCCGACCGCTGCTGCGCCTGGGCGCGGTACTTGCCGATCTCCTCTAGGCTCATCGCCTGGCCTTCGCCGGCCTCCTCGTGGCCGCCCTTGCCGCTGGCCTGCTGCTTCCTGGCTTGCTGCGGTGACGACGCCATTGTTGGAGCTGGCCGGAGATGTGTGAGCTGATGAACGGAGGCTAAGATGATGAGTAGAGCGTGCCTACTGTACTGATGAACGGATTGCTGGTCACTACTGGTTGTGATCTTGATCGGTCGCGGCTTGGTGATGGCGTGCGTGATCGCCGCGGGAGGCTTATAATACTGGGGTTGGGCGGTCGGGGTTTGATCGTCGAGCTCGCCGTGGCGCCGGAGCGCGGCGACGCGTGTCGGGAGGCGCTGCCACGTGTGACGGAGCGGATGGGATCGAGGAGCTCGTGCTGCGTCAGGGGCTCATCGAGAACCGGAAGCACCACGCAGCGTGTGCCGCGAGGGGACACGAACTGTCCGTGCGAGCCCATCTCATCGTCCTTGCTGGGCTAAAACTACTACCGGGCCGGCCAAATATCTTACCTTGCTGGGCCGACACTACGGCGCGCCGGGGCGGCCCACCAAGCCTCTCGTCGCCGGCGGCCGCCCTTCGTCTTCCTCTGCATTCCGTCGCTGCCTGCTTTGCCTTCAAACCCTACCCCGTACGGGCGTCCACCATCGCGCACCCTCACCACCAAGCACCCATGGCGCATTGGCGCTTCCGCCTCCTCTCGTACGAAGGCGAGCGGCGTAGGTCTCTCTGCCGCATCCAATGGTACGGCCTTTTGAGGGGGCGTGCTCAGCGGCGCTGGGGTCCCTTGTCGCCGTCCCTGAAGTCTAGCCTAGGTTGTCGATCTTGCCGCAGATGCGGTCCTCCATGACTTCTCCGGCCGGGCGCCCATCTCGGCCACGCCTCAGTCGGTTGGTCGGACGCAGATCCCTTGCCGCGTGTAGCTCAATCTGCAGCCCGTTGCTTGTGAGGGTTTCGGTTTATTCACGTCATTGAGTCTTCACATTGACAGAGTTGTGCTACCTGGATGCTTGGTTGTCTTATTGATATGATTCATTGTGTTCACAGGTGGTGGTTGTATTTGGGACGACGCCAACCTTTGTTTCTGCTGCGCCTGCCAAGCTTGTGGTAACATTGAGCGCTGCTAAAAATTTGACATGCTAAATGAGCTATTATTGCCTCATTGATTCGTGCATCTTATAGTATTTTTTGTTTGTACCTTGCTCATATACCAAAGCAGAACAGATGGAAAAAACATCCATATCATATCTACTGGAACAATCATTTGCAGATGATTACTTATCTTTATGTGAAACTAGATTTTCTCTTCTGGTTAACCATTATATCTAATGCGATGGCCACAAACAAAGAGTTTTTAAAATTTGGGAGTTTGACAGTTTGTCTATGTAAATTCCTAGGAATATATTCAAAGCTGCTTAACTTTTGTAACAAAATTAGGATTCCTCTATCCAACATGGTCTACAAACATAACAAAATTGGGAATGTTCTATGCATCATGTTCTGCAAAACATACCAAAATAAGGGATGTTCTGTAAAACAGAGGCCAGAATTACAACACAAATGTGTGGCCATTGGTGGCGATGTGCTGTACACAAATGTATATTGATTGTTCAAAAAAGCTGAAATTTGGCACTTCTATAGTGCATACAAATATGTACTCACATGCAAAAGTTAAAGATGCAAACGTGCCTTTGAAAAGTTCATACAAAAATGACAAATTTCAGGTGCATGTGTACATTAAAAGACAAAATCCCTAAGATTTTGTATTTTAGTGCACATGCTTCTAAAATTTGTCATTTTTGTATGAATTTTTCTAGTTTTAATTTGCATCCAACTTTTGCACATCAGTACATATTTGTATGCACTATGGGTATACCGAATTTCCAAGTTTTTCTTTTAATGACCAAAACACGTTTTTGATTTGGTTTCCATGTTTTCACCAAATATATGGTTTCCACTAAATATTTTGCCGGTTTAAGGAACATATGGTCAAACATTTGGTTATAATGCATTAATGTCCTGTCACAATGCTTATGGCTCTTTGATGCTTTACCTGACACATTTGTTATGCTTATTACTTTTTAATGCTAGTTAGATATTGCATCCGCAAGCTTTTTCACCATTGATTTCCAGGAAATCCCTATATACTTCTTTCATGGTTTTAACGCTAATTAGATATCACATGCCTGCTGTTGCTTCTGTTGCATGCTACAACTAGGTGCCACTATCTTTTGGGTAGCCAGCAAACACCAAATTTTGTCATCTCCCACTTTCTATCACATGTATGCCATTTCTCTCTATCGAAGCTGTCCTATTCCTGTTCCATATTTTGTGCAATCCTATCTCCTCAACCCCAATTGTAGTTGCAGAATGATAGTGGCCATACAATTAAGACATGCCTATCTACCTCTTGCTCCTTCCTCTTTCCTAGAATCATACAACACATAATAGATTAAATACTGGAGAGAAGTAAACTAGAGATTGTACTTTTCAAAAATCAAAAGGTTGGACCTTTTGAGTGCACATCACCAATTCTCTTTTATATAAAAAATAAAGTAGGTCCCACCGGGATTTGAACCCAGGTTGCCGATTCAAAGTCCGGAGTGATAACCGCTACACCATGGAACCATTTTATGTGTGTTCTCCCTAGATAATATATTTATCGTAGCACATCTCCATAGAACTATTTTATTTTTTCTGTGCTTTTGCTAACCATTCCAAAAACAATGTGTCAAAAGTGACCTAGTTTCTATATGTCAACTGATGCGCCTTACTGCTTTACCAAGTGTTATGAAATTAATCTGACGGAAGGGCAATTTGACACCAATTTAATATTGCGTCTTTTAAATAATTCCTTGCCATATCTGCATTCAGCCTGTTATGTTTTGGTGTGAATTTGTTGGGCCTGCGTTTATGTTCACCATTTTTTAGCAGGGAATCAAAACATAGTTATGCCAGTGCTACTGGGTTTCACTATGCTTGATTCTGTTCCTGCTTTTGAGTAATATCATGATTTTAGGGCTGTTAATGATGAGGACATTGTCAATTGGATGTACCATGTCAATGGACTGATTAAAAAAATACAGTATCTTCGCTTTGGCGGCCATATTTGTAAAATGCCCCGTATATTAAGAAACACATGTTATGTCAAGCTTCTTTTTCAAATCTGTAGCAAATTGAAAACTAGTTGCATTGGTCATGTGGAATATCTCGTCTCTTGTGTCTTGAGAATCACTAGCCAACATGTTTATCTCTTCTCCCTCTTTATGTTGTTTCTCTCCAGTTGAGCTGTCCTATTCTTGTTCTGTATTGTCCGCAACTTCTATCACATCCATCTTAATCCTTCCTGTAGGATGGTAGGCCAAAAATATTAACCAATTACCTCGTGCTGATCCCTACTACATTCTTTGTCCAAGCTCACTAAGGATGCAATAGATTAAGTACTGGAACAGATGATGACAAACTCTGAATCACATGAAAGTGAACCCGGATATGCTGACTGGATTTTCTAAAAGATTTGATCTTTTGCGTGGAATATCACAAATGCTTTGCCTGTTAAAAAAAAAGGTAGGTCCCACCGGGATTCGAACCCAGGTTGCCAGATTCAAAGTCTGGAGTGATAACCGCTACACCATGGAACCATTTATGTGTGTTCTCCCTGGATAATATATTTATCATAGTGCGTCTCTGTAGCACTATTTTATAATTTTTTTTGTGTGCTTTGGCTAGCCATTCCCAAAAAAATTATGTTAGGAGTGAGCTAGTTTCTATATTTTAACTAATGCACCTTGCTGCTTTATTGAGTAGTGTTTACAAAATGAATTCGACCGAAGGGTATTTTCACACCAATTTAATTTTATGTCTTGTATAGCATTCCTTGCCATATCTGCATTCAGCCTGTTCTGTTTTGTTGTGAATGCTTTGAGCACTTGAGCGTGCATTTTTTTTCACTGTTTTATATCTGGAAGATCAAAACATAGTTATGCCAGTGCTACTGGGTTTCTGTCTCTGATTCTGTTCCTGCTTTTTATTCTAGATTATGAGCTGTTAATGCTGTGTGACTTTGTCAACTTTGTCAAATGGATGTACCATGCCAACAGACTGATTAAGAAATACAATATCTTTGCTTTAGTGAGCCATGTTTGTAAAATAGACCCTATATTCAGAAATATGTGGTGTGTCAAGCTTCATTTGCAAATTCATAGCAAACAGAAAACTCGTTGCATTGGTCATGCATAAATATCTCTTTTCTTATGTATTGCTTATCTCTCATGTCCTGCGAATTACTAGCCATCTTGCTTATCTGTTGTCTCTTTCATGTATGGTGTTTCTCTCCAGCCAAGCTGTCCTATTCTTGTTGCATATTGTGCGCAACGCAACTCCTACCACTTCCATCTTAATTCTGCCTGTATGATGGAAGGCCACAGCCCACAAATCATTACCAATCTACCTCGTGCTGATCCCTACTACTTTCTTTATCCCAAGCTGATTAAACATGCACTAAATTAAGTATTGGAACATATGATGAAAAACTTTGAATGGCATTAATGTGAACCAGGATAGGCTAATTGGATTTTTCCAAAAGATTGGATCTTCTGAGTGGCATATCACAAATTCTCTTTCTATGTTAAAAAAAGTAGGTCCCACCGGGATTCGAACCCAGGTTGCCAGATTCAAAGTCTGGAGTGATAACCGCTACACCATGGAACCATTATATGTATGTTCTCCCTAGATAATATTTTATCATAGCACACAATCATGGCACCTTTTTTTTTTTACTTTTCGTAGCTGTTCACAATAGAATCATATATATGGAATAAACTAATTTCTATATTTTTACTAACTGAAGCACCTTGCTGCTTTATAGAGTGGTATTTATGAAATGGATTGGATGGAAGGGCATTTTCCCTCCAGTTTGTTGTTTTATTGTTTATATCGTCCTTTGTGATGTCTGCATTCTACATGTTAAGTTTTTGTGTGAACATGTTGCGATTGTGTGCATTTTTGCCAATTTTTGTTGTAACATATAGAAGTGACCTAAAACATAATTATGCCACTGCTTGTTCCCACTATTGAGCTGTTCAAGATTATTATAGGGCTATTAATTGTGCGTAACTTTGTCAATTAGATGTTCCATTCCTACGAATAATTAAGAAATATAATCTCTTATCAGAAATGTATGGGTGTCAATTGTCAAACATCCTTTACAAATTAGTAGCATATACTCCCTCCGTTCCAAATTATAAGACGTTTTGGCTTTTGTAGATATATTGCTTTTACTATGTATCTAGACATAGTGTATATCTAAATGTATTGTTAAAAACTATGTATATAGAAAAGACAAAACCTCTTATAATTTGGAATGGAGAAGTAGAAAACCAGTTGGATTGGTCATATACTCATATGGAAATAGCATCATTCAAAATTACTAATCAACTTGCTTTTTCTTGCCACTCTCATGTATGTTGTTTCTCTCCAGCTGAGCTGTCCTATTCTTGTTCCCTATCGTACTCAGGGGTGGACCTTCTCCCTTGGCTGGGAGAGGTCCGCAGCCTGGGGCAAGCCAATAAAAATCAAGTGCTCCCTTTAAACTTAGTCCAGGATTAGCCCATAGCAAGGAGAATAGTAAAGGTCCAACCCCACCCAGAGGAAGCACTTGTTGCTCACCCTCTCCCAATGACCACTCCATTTTCCTGTAATGGCGCCACTTCTCTCCTCTCTCATCTCATCGAGACCTAATACGGCTGATCTTGCCTCCTCCCCGGCCCTCACTGCATAGATCAGACCCTGCTAGGTGCTGGGTACTGGCTGTCTGCGCTGTGTAGGCTGCGGTGCTGCCTAGGTCTGCCCCTGTCACATGGCATCCTGCACGGCAGCGCCCACCGGCTGGTGCCCATCTGTGCCAAGCATGGCTTGGCTGCCTGCCTGCCCCGGCAGCTGACGTAACGGCATAAGCTGCACCCAGCGGAGTCACCCCAGCCAGATCGCCCTAGGCCAAGACCCCCCTAATACTGGTTGCTACACTTGCACATTGAGTCGGTGAGTATTAATTATTGATTGTGATTACATTAGCGCATCCTTTTTTATTGATGAATGCTAGCTGTTAGATTCAAATAATTGCATTATACAACGGTAGGGCATAGGATGTTAGGATGGAAAAGTACTTTAATAAGAAGGATATGCTAAAGAATAGTGCTGGAACGGAAGAGAGTTGAGTTGATTAAAAAAAAGACCACAGATTGAGCCTAATATTGATGACATAGTTGCTGATTTAGGCCTTTGAAAGATAATCATTAAAATTTGTCGCTTATAAGTTATATAAGATCTAATATAGCCTTAAATTATTTAGCCTCCCTCTTGCACGATTTCTGGATCCACCACTGAATATGCTTGTGCACAACTCCTATCTCCATCTTAATCCTGTCTGTAGGATGGAAGGTCCCAAATCCTTGCCCATCTACCTCACGCTGATCGCTACTAGGTTCTCTATTCCAAGCTCATTAAGCATGCATACTGGAACAGATGATAAAGTGAACCAGGATAGGCTGATTGGATTTTCCAAAAGACTGGATCTTTTGAGTGGCATATCACAATTCTCTTTCTATGTTAAGAAAAGTAGGTTCCACTGGGATTTGAACCCATGCTGCCATATTCAAAGTCTGGAGTGATAACCACTGCATGGAATCATGTTATGTGTGTTCTCCCTAGATAACATTTTATCATAGCACCTTTGTGTTGCTTTTGCTAGTCATTCCCAGTAAAATCATATACAAGGAATCAACTAATTTCTATGTTTTAATAAATTATGCACCTTCTACTTTATAGAGCAGTGTTTAGGAAATGGATTGCTATTTAATGTTTTGTTATTTGAATCATTCCTGCCATGTTTGCATTCAGCCTGTTAAGTTTTGGTGTGAAGCCTTGAACATGTTGGTTTGTGTTCATTTTCACTATTTTTTGAAAGAAAAGATTGAAACATAGATATGCCAGTGCTTGTTCCCTCTATTTGTCATTCGAGATTATCGGGGCCAATAATGATACACAGCTTTGTCAATTATATGTACCGTACTAATTAAGAAATACAATATCTTGGTTTTGAGTGAGACATATTTGCCAACTACTCTCTCTATTCAGAAATACATGGTATTGCTAACTTCCAGGGGCAGAGGATAGTTGAGGCCAATGTGGCTGTTGCCCTTCTGCCATTCAAAATTTTCTAACAAGTCATATGCTTCACATGGTTAGAACAATGTGGCAGCCTCCTATGGTCGTCCCCCTCTGGTCCTTGCTCGGCTGTTCAAAAGCATTGTGCAACAAGTACAGCTAGCCCAATGACATATCTGTTTTCTGTGCTGGCTGCTTAATGTTGGCTAGTGTTTCTTAAAAACAATTTAATTGCGTGATGATTGCGTAAACCTAGAAAAACAAGTCATTGTTCTTGTCCTCAGATTTTGAGGCATTAAAAGGGCAAGAAGCAAGCTGGCTCGCAAATTACTGCATTGTGTGACTATCCGTGGAGGAAGAAGCATCTGCACAACACTCAGTGTAAAGCACTCATGGTGGCCAAGATAGTCAGCACAGGTGCATTGATGGCGCTGCTTGTTGCTAGCTTGAAGTTTGAATTAGTTGTACAACTCTACAATTTCGTAGAATGATTTCTCATTGACTTTGCCCTTGTAAAATTTCCTTCAAGCTCGGCCACTGCTAACTTTGTTTACAGATCAAGAATATATAGAAATCTCTCCGTCTCTCTCTTCCTGTTTCCTCCCTCCCACTCTCTCCCTCCCTCCCACTCTCTCCCTCCATCCCCTCTCTCTCTCCCTCTCTCCTCTTAAGTTTGTTTCTCTCCAGCCAAGAATCCTTGGCCTCCATTCTCTGCACAACTCTTAGGGCGTGGCACCCCAAACTGAGGACTGAATCGAGCCGAGCTATCAGTCTATCGGCTTCAATTCCGGTTTTTGGTAACTCCAGTGATTTGTGCTGGTGTTGGTTTCCAACCCACGGCATTGAACACCTGAACGAAACTGAGTTACCAGTCACTGCATGTCAACATCTCACCCTAGTCCGCAAGCACTCCAATCTACAGTTCAGCCTAGGCTTGCCCTCCCCACAGCCATGAGTCTAGAAATTTCTGTCATTCTATTATGAGCCCTTTTCTCCAGAGCCATCAGAAAAGTTGCCAATCTCGTCGAAACCACTGAAATTTTTATTCTCTCACCGGTGCCCAAACTCGGAAATTTTCTTTACGCTGAAGCCATTCCGTCGAATTCTCTCGCCTAACGGTGTCAAACCGACAGGTCAAAAGACCATTTTACCCCCACGGTGGGGTCTATTTGTCAGGCACACAAACTCTCTGTTTCCTTTAAGGCCATCCCCAACGGAGAAGGATTTAGTAACGTTGCTCAGTAATGTTACGATGTAACTTTTGCGTCATCACGTGCGTCCGTTCATGATCTAAGGGACGTCTTGATCCCAAACGAGCACATATCCCCACACTTGCATTTTCAACCGGCAGAGCCGGTGGGCAAGCGATGGTGTGCGCGTGCGCGCGACGCCGACGCGTGCCGATGGCGCCGCCATCTCCCCGCTGTGCTGCTTTCGCGTACGTACGCTCGTGCCTTACACGCTATTGCTGGTTGGGAGCTAACATATGCGCTGCCCGACGACTCGCCACGCCTCGGTCCTCCGCGCTGGCCGCAAGCTCGCCACGCCCGCCGCCTTCCGCCATGGCGGCGCGTGCTCCAAATCTCGCTAGTGTTGAGCGGCCGAGCACCAAATCTCGCTCCTCCCTGGTCTCATGGGAGCTCGCTGAGCCGCTTATGGGCCGTTGCGCTAACGAGCACGCCTCGCCGAGCCGCCGCGTGCTTCTTCGTCGGCTTCGTCTTGATGGCGTGGCGCCGGCGCGTGCGCGACGAGGACGACGGGCACCGGCGGGGGATAACGTCCATGGCAGCAGCGAGGTTCGCTCATGCTCATGGCGGCGACGAGACGAGCAGCCGGAGGCGACGCGGCGGAGCTCCTCCGCGCCGTCCACTGTCCCACGCGCAACGTCGCACCCCACGGCCCGATGGCCGCGGGAAGGTCCGCATCTGCGGGCCCGCGGCAGCCGGGGCTCCCTTGCGCGCGCAGATCGGGTCGCAGCCATGTTTGTCGCCGTACCGAGCGCGGACGCTGGGGCTGCCGCGGCGGCGCCAGCATGGGCGTGCGCATGGCACGGTCCTCGCGCGGCCGGCTCGCGCACCGGCGGCGGACGAGGCACATGGGAGCCCTGTCCGGCCGCCGCGGGCACGGCCCCTGGCCGCGCCCGGCGACCCGAAAGAAGCTCCGCGCGAGACCGCCGCGCCCTCGTGCACACGGCGGCCATCCAGACCAAGCTCCTAGGGACATGCACGATGTGGACACCGGACGCGTGCAACCTCGGCGGCGCGGTGGCGGCCCGCGGACGCAGGTGGCGGAACTGCCCCTCGAGCCCCGCCATGGCGGCCTCGGCGCGGGCCGGTGCGCGACGAGCGGAGGCACGACGGCGGTCACAACGGTGGGTCATGCTGGGAGGACGGAGGCAGCGCTGAATAGATGGAAGGCGCCGCGAGGAGCAGCTCGCTCGGTCCCTGGCGGATCTTCTCCAACGACGACCAAGTAGCCGCGCGTCGCCGTGTTCATGCAGCGGGCGGTCGCGGTACATCGCGAGAGCGCGCGGCCGGAGCTTCGGCGCGGCGGGGAGGGCGGCCTGGAGTCGGGCGCCGCGCGGCGGAGCGGCTAAGGCAGAGGTGCGGTGGCTCGCCGGAGCCTGGCCGAGCCGGTCGTGGCGCTGCCCTGTGCCGTGCGGCGAGAGCTCGCGTGTGTTGGACTTGGATGGAAGAAGGGTAGTGTGGACATTTCTTGCCCCCCACATGTAAGGACTCCGAAACGGCAACAAACACACGGATGACAGACGGAATGGTTCGAGAGAAACAAAAGTTTTGAACTTGGTCACCAGCGAAAGATTGAATATTTCAATGGCTTGGACGAAATTGACAATTTTTTTAATGGCTCTTACGAAAAAAGCTCTTCTATTATTGCCTTCTATATGACGGAATTCCACAAATCCTTCCTGATCTACCTCTTCTGATTCCTAGTAAGAGTAAGTTCTCTACCCCCAGTTCTTTAACACGCAATAGATTAAAATTCTGTCACAAATAGTGTAAAGCTTTCTGAAAGGTATTAAAGTGAGCTAAGAAAGGCTATTTTGATTTCCCAAAAGATTAGATCTGAGTGACACAAATTTTCTCTTATGTAAAAAAAACAAACAAGCGATGCCACTGGGATTTGAACCAGGTTGAAAGTCGGAGTGGTAGCCACACACCCTTTCTCAGTTCTTGGTGAAAAAAAAAAACTATTTTCCATAATTTTAATGTACCTTGCTGCTCAATGTCCCTCTAATTTAATAATTTAATTTTATTTTGTTAAATATCTTCTTTGATGCCTGTATTGAGCTTGTGGTTGTAGTAGATGGTCTGTTAAGTACCATGTCATTCTCTTGTCTTGGTGTGAGTGGGATTGTGTTGCATCTGACTGTTATCACATTTTGTATTATAGAGATTGAAGCATAGTTATTGCAGTTTTCCTATTTTTGATTCCATATTTCCATTACAGATTTTGAATGCTTCAAGATTATGGGACTGCTAATGGGGCTCACTTTGCGCATTAGATAACCATGTTAACAAACTGTTTACGAAATACAGTACAATGGCTTGAATGAGAATTATTGGCACCCTCCATTCAGAAATACATAATATGTTGAACTTGCTTTAGTTCGATCAATAATACATTAAAAATTATTTGAATAATCACATGGAGATAGTACCATTTGATATTCTGAGAATTGCTGTCAGAATATGATATTTCCTATACTTTTAAGTTTTAACTAATGTACTCCTATAGAAATAGATGGTCATGATTGCTTATCAAAGACCGTATGTTGTCCAAGGGCTAAATATTTGTGAACAAATTTGATTAATAAAAGGAATGCTGACTTTTTATTTTATTTTATTTTTAGTTTTGTTCTTTTGAAGTCTGGCAGCATTTTGTCAGACTGCAGAATTTACTTGTACTTTACATTTCCTCATTTATCCACACTATGATTTTTAGTTTGAATTTTGTCCTGATTGCAGAGAAATAATGGTTTTAGTCTGGTCATTCATTAGAAAATCTAAGCTAGAAAATGGGCTATCTTTTTCCAAGTTTCTGTTGATTACTCTTTTGCTATCCTGAGAACTATCTGTCAGTCTTACTGTGGAACTGGTTAACTGAACATTTGGTGTTGTCTTAGATGGCTTGATGGTGCTCTTGATTAGAAATACGGTATCATATTATGCAGCCTGCCAGACCAACTGACCAACAAATTTTGTACCAACTGTTAGTTTTCTTTTGATGTGGCTTACATGCACTTCTATTTATCGTAGTGGTTTTGGTGGATGCTCCAGCTAATTTATTGTTTTTTTTTTTCATGAAGATATTGAGCTGTCAAATGAGAGTGGTACTGCTGTGGAGTGATGTGCTACTGCTACTCACTCCTGGGGGTCCATGACCTACTGAAGCCTCAAAGATTGCACAAACAAAACAGTTCCCGCTCATCCTTCTTTTCAGATTGGAGAACGCCCATGGGCTTGTCAAACTGTGGTCTGTGGCTTTGAACTCTGCCAATTCGATACCTGATAGACCATTTCTGAGAAATTAAGCCCCTGTTTGGAGTGCCAGAAGCAAAACAGATGGAGAAGGAAAGAGGTGTCAGAGGAGAGAAGGCACAGCGCATGATAATCTTTTATTCGTTTCTGAATCTATATCCACTTGAATCATTCTGCAATGTAATGAACAACAGTTAGATGTAATTGAGAGATGCTGAATGAGTTGTAGGAAAGGATCTGCATCAAATCCCAGTAGTATCCGTTAATTCACTCTCTTGTGCTAGCTATCTTTCAGTGATGTTGTGACATGTTAATATTGTTCTCATTGAGAGCAATGTGTGGCCTCATCAAGCCGCAAATCAGTGCATCTTCAGCATTTCAAACCACGTGCAATCTTGATACTTGGCAGGATAATATTATCCATCTAACAAGTATTTTAACTCCTATAAGTCTGTCCACGCTCTTAAAAATGGGCTCCTATAAATCTATACACGCTACTGACTTTTTGATAAGAAATACAAACTTCATTTCTTTTTTATTGGGAGAATTGCTTATTTGGCCCTGAAAAAAAGTTCGCTTACTTATTTAGCCCCTTTTTTTCGAATTTTGCCTATTTTACCTCAAAGTAAAATTTCGTTACTTATATGGCCCTCCGTTACTTTGAAGGGGTTAACGGTGTTAACTGCCATGTAAAAAGACCTTTTTGCCCCTGCGGTAAAAAAAATAGAAAAACAAGGTCTTTCTTATTTAATATATGTTGAATATATATATATATATTTCCAAATATTCGTATCAGCAACATATATATTCTCAAATGTTCACATCACCAACATATATATTCTCAAATATTTACACAGCCAACATAGTCATAGTTGTCCAAAAAAAAAACTCATAGTCATAGACGGAGAACGCACGCACGCAGCAGAGCAAGCACGTACGCATGTGCGGATGCGCCAACAGAACGAGCAGAGCGAGCAGCACAGCCAGTGCCAGCAAGCACGCACGCGCCGGCAGGATGAGCAGAGTCGGCAAACACGCACACGCAGCACAGCTGGGCGTATCGCGACGCGGCCAGCATGGTCGGCGCGGCGAGCGAGCGACTGCCGCCCAGCAAGTGAGCGCGGGCCAGCGCGAGGACCGCCGGCGGGCGAGTGAGCGCACCGCTGTCCAGCATGCATCCGCGGGCGAGCGCGAGGCGGCCGGCGGGCGCGCGCGGCTGCACGAACGAGCGCGCCAGGAGCATCCGCGCGGCCTGCACGCGGCGCACGCGGTGGCGCGAACGAGCTAGCGACCGCGGCCTACGCACGGCGGCTGGCGGGCGCGCGCTGCTGCGCGACCCAGCGAGCGCGAGAAGCTTCCGCGGCGTCACGAACAAGCGAGCCCCAGGAGCATGGCGGCCGGCGAGTGCGGCTTGGCGGAGGCGGCCTGCGCAGCGGCACGCTCTTCGCGGACGGCGAGCACGACGGAATCATCTACTCGTTTCTTCCCAACTGGAGAAGTCAGGGGTAGAGTTGTCTTTTCACGTGTGATGGATTGGGAGACTAACGGATTGACCAGACGGAATCTAACGGCGGCCAATAAGAATAAAAATTTTACTTTAAAAATAAATAAACAAGTTCAAAAAAAGTACGAAATAAGTAAGCGAACTTTTTTTCAGCAGTCAAATAAGCAATTCTCCCCTTTTTATTTGAGAAACAATACAGACTTCATCTGGAGGCTCAAACTTCGCTTGTTTATTTTGTGTCGTCTCGCTTGTGGGCCCGAATCTCTTGTGGCCTTGTGGGCCGTGCTTCTGGGATTCACGGGAGGTCGGCAGGCGGCACGGGTCCGATCGGACCCAAGAAACCCGGAGCATAACCGGAACGAGATCCACTGACTTCACGTGAAACGACTGCAGCAGCAATCACCAAATCTGAGTCGTTGCTTGCTGATCCAACGACATATCCGTTTAATTGACATGGGCTGCACAATAGCTAAGGCCCAACACAGCCCACGTAGGTTTTGCTAGTGCCAAAAGCTCCCGTGGATGGGGAAACGCCCAAACGCATCGCCGCCGCCGCCGTCTTCGTAGCCCCACTCGAGCGCCGCAAAATGCCACGTTGTTGCCGTCGTCGCCGAGCTCTCGTTGCCGTCGTTGCCGAGTGCCACGCCTTCGTCGTCCTCGCCGGGCG
Organism: Themeda triandra; assembly: GCA_018135685.1. Lineage (NCBI taxonomy): Eukaryota > Viridiplantae > Streptophyta > Magnoliopsida > Poales > Poaceae > Themeda > Themeda triandra. The sequence goes on along the minus strand of JAENPR010001851.1, from coordinate 2,541 downwards.
GCCGTCCTCTCCGAGCGCCGCGCCGTCACCGAGCGCCGCGCCTTCGTCGTCCTCGCCGGGCGGCCGTCCTCACCGAGCGCGGCGCCGTCGCTGTCCTCGCTTAGCACGGCGCTGTCCCTTGACGAGCGTGTTGCCGTGCTGGAAGCTGTCGGCCTTGGCGTTTCCACCTCGCCCACCTGCTGCCGTGCTGGAAGATGTCAAATTGCAATTTGGGCAAGAGGTCGTTTCCAGGCTGCGTCATTTTCAGGAGGTCATGCTTAGTCTGGATGCATCGTGGCCATCAAGCTTGGACTAGGAGCATGGACACTGTTGCAATGTATTCAGTAAGTTTGCACAAGCATTGTATCGTGCAAATTCTGTATAGATTGTCTTTTGCAATGTTTTGACTAAATAAAGAGAAGGCATTGATGAATTCCACAGAGTACATAATGATCATGTCTTGTTTACAAAAGAGTTTCTGATGCTCTCATTTCAGTGAAAATACATACAGATCATGGTAGCTCATTTTTTAAAAAGGCAAAAGACATAGGCAACGGGTAGAAATTAGAGGTAAGAAATTTTTCGAGGCAAAAGACATAGGCAACGGGTAGAAAGTTCCATGCCAACTTGAGGTAAGAAATTAGAAGAAAACCCATCCCTACAATACACGGAATATTTAATAAGCAACTAAAATGTGTCTGAACGCATGGGGAGAAAGAAATAGGCATGGGTTACATACGCACCTCTTTTCTTCCATCTCATATATTCTGGAAAGTTAGTTGACGTTTTCTTCAATCAATTTCAACACAAGCTGATGTAGTACAGGATAGCAAATAAGTTAGAAGAAAATCGATGCAATCAAACACACATGGAAAGAAGGAGTGCAGACCTGCAAACATATTTCAGGCGCAACACAAACAGCAACGGCAGCCTGATACTACGGCCGATCGATCTAACTGGAGACCCACGCTCCAACGATCAGTGACGCCTGACGCTCGGGCTTGCAAGAAACCCGATGGCCGATGGCCGACACCGACGATTTACCTTTGCTAGCGGGAAAAACACACAGTATTCACGTCAAAAGGAAAATACGGTGGCAAACAGGGAGTGAGTGTTATTCTTGGGCCAAGGCCCATGTAGCATAGGAGCACGGCAGCCTGATACTTGGAGTGCTTAGCCTGTATATGGATCTTCAGCGAACGGCTCAGATTTGGTGACTGCTGCTGCAGTCGTTCCACGTGAAGTCAGTGGATCTCGTTCCGCATAACCGGCCTCCAGCCGGCTCCCGCTTCCGTCTTTTCTTTTGCCGACGAGTCGACGACTGGGCAACCGCCGCCGCCGCTGCCGGCCTAGGTCAGGTGCCAAGGTATCCGTCGGGCCCTTCTCTGGCCCTTCCCCATCGAAAGCAGCCACCAGGTACGCCCGCCCCTTCTCTTCCCTGCGGAACCGAGAACCCTAACTTTTAATCTCTTTGGCTGTTTGTATTCGTACATATCTGATCGAGTTACAAAGAGTATACTTCTATTATGCCTTCATTTTGTTCGGCAATGGGTATTGGCCGAATCCTTAAGAAGGAACTGATACGCAATAGTCATTTGTTTCATATGCGAACTGATTGACAGGGAATTGCTTGGTTTAGCATAACACAACGGCACATAGAAAATGTGGGTTTGATGGTGTTGTGGTTGAATTGCACATCAATGATTGGTTTTGCCTACATTTTTTTTCGTAGGCAGAATAGCAGGTGAACTACACAAAATGATCAAATAATGGAATAAAAAAAAGAATTACTCCCTGAAACAAAATACCCTACATCAGCAATCATGTTGAGTGACTTTGATAATGTTGTGAGAGATTAATTGTGTTGTCAAAGAGCTTGTAGGCTTTCTTTCTTTTGTCTGTTGTAGTAGCTATCTTGAATTCTTGTTCCGGCGTATCTTATGTTGTTCAACACACAAGCTATTTAAATAACAAGAGCTTAAGGAATTCCTTTTGAGCACATATGCTGACAAATCTGTTTGGTTCAGTGGACAGCATTGCTAAATAATTTACAGTCTAAAGGGAAGAGTATATTATGATGACTTAAATACCTTGTGGGCTTGGCATTACTACATGATGACTTGAATTGTTAGAAATGTAGCTAATACGCTCAGAGATTGAACATTCTTGGGTAGTCTCGACCACGTGTTGATAGTCAGAAAGGATGTGCTTCTGCAAGTGATGGGATTCTTTTTCTATAAACCATGTAATTAACTGCAAATGATGCTTAGATAGCTGAACAATAGGTTTTGTAATTTTGTTATTCTCAATTATATGTTAGCAGTTACATTTCTACATTTGTGTGTAGTCTGTAGTCTGTATGAAACTTTTTTTGCTTTACAAGCGCTATTCTGATCTCTTACTGTTTCTGTTAACACTGCAGATATCAAATCAAACTTTTCCACGCACTTATGGAGGCTTTAGTTTCAAGTTTAAAAAGCATGGTAAGTTTACTGTATATATACACATTATTCTAAGGGTTGTTGCATCTATGCAAATTTTAGTAAAACTGATATTATGTGG